>JAOTRQ010076885.1:0-11869 GCA_028565875.1 Hoplisoma paleatum
CCGAGATACTCTGGGGATCGGTAGCGGTCCACAGAGTAACCCAGGGTCGAATTCGACTGAAGGGTAAAATAGAGAGAGACATTGTATATTTGTAAACTTTAATTTCAGTACATCACTTTGGCCTTTTTAAAATTTATTAACATTTATTGGATTGAATTGAAAAATATAGGTCGCAAAATAAATCAGTAACGTGAATTGATGCAGTATGAATTATAATAGTAGTGCAAAATGTAAACAGCTTATAGACTAAATAAAGGTATGCATGTGCTCTTGTGCCTCATTATTATTCACATTGCAAGACATTAGATGATTAAAAATGTTTTTGTCTTCTTACTCAACACCAGAACCACAATAATAATAAAACAAATTCACACACTGACTGGATGTGAGAGTAGAGACTTACGAAGTAATTAGTAATGAATCAGCAGGAGTCAGAGAATCATAAAGGACCAGCCGATCTCGACACTCCGGTAGCAGCCACTCTACCCTTAACTCTAACTGGTAGCCCTCAGGAGCCTTCAAGTGCCACAGACAAGAGGAGCGCTGGGTGTTTGGCCCTCTCAAAACCACAGGGCCACTTGTAGGCACAGACTGGTACCGGTAACAATCTGAGAGATAAAGTGACAGTGTTGGTAACCATATCTAAATAGAATTTAGATAACATTCATATTCTGCGTGCATGCTTATGCGTATATGTTCAGATGCCCAGCAGTACTTCTGGCCTGCTGGTCATAGGGAGGGAGAAAATTGATAAGCATCATGAAAGTAAAGTAAGCAATTAAGATAAGATACGATTAGTCCCATAGTGGAGGTATTTACATTGTTATAACAGCAAATGAATAGTAAGTCATTCAGTACAAAAGAAATTCGAAGTATAATTATATAAAATACAACTCAAAAATGTTATTTTTTAATAAAAAACTAGAAACTAATTGCACAAATGACAATATGATTTACACAATTAATGAAAAATATATGAAATATATTCAATTAAATATAAATATAAAATATATCAAATTAAAATTAAATTGAAATAGTTAAGATCTTTGATAAAATAAAATAAGCCATGCATAAAACAAAATGAAAAGATGTCATACCAAATGATGCTTGTAATAAAACTATAACTTTTGGCTTAGTTTCTGAAAGGCAAAAATCAGAATGTCTACAAAAGCCTTAAAAAGCCAAAAAAATGCTATAAACAATGTAATGAATGAATACAGTGAATTATTACCTGTAATAGAGAATGAGGATGGAAGAAACATATAATCAGCATAGCTCACTGTAATCTGAACACTCACTGATTTAAAGTTTTGTAGTGTTCCTAATAAGCTCTGATTCACCTTTTGCATGGTGATCGCCGGGACATGACTTTCTGGGATGGAGAGGATTAGCCAAAAGTGAGCCACTAAACTTCCTTCACTGAAAAAAATCCAAAATGCTTAAAAGTTGCTGTGCAAAGAATTAAACAGAAAATAGTATTTCCTCACCTGAAAGCAAAGACAGTCGTGGATTGAAAATAATAAGAGATGTCAGAGGACTGTACAAGCTTCTCGAACTGAAAAAAAAAATTATAGCATCATCAGTAAAGTGATTTTTAATGAGGTTTGCAGAATTAAGCACATTTTTTTAGTTAGCATTGGTCAAGCATCTTTGTCAGTATCCCTAAAAGCAGGATCCAGCAACGTCGAATGAACAATTGAAATACTAAAAATGAATTTATTCACAACCCGCACTATTCAGACTAGAAATCAGTGCTACAATGTACTGGTTTGTGCATTCTTGTGGTTAGAGGTTCGACCTGGGGAGGTCAGATTAATTGCTGATGTGCTAGCTGAAATCTTGCTGCTCCCTCTGGCGTAAACATATACTTAATCAAAGTAATAAGTAGTAGAACATTTCTTTTTTGGCCCCATGAATATTATTTGGAATGGTGTTGTGAAATTGGAATGTGTAGTGCGTGCTGACCCAGTCCTGCACCGTACGGGCCTCCTCCTTAAAAACGCGACTGGTGTGTGAAGAGAGAGCGGTGGAGAAATTCCTGTTCACAATTGAGATCTGACAGATGTACTGCTGTTCTATTCTCACCTCCTGTACCCAAACTCTGTAGACTAAATAAAGAGAGAATATATTCACATTTTGTGTATGTGAAGATTACATGGACAAAGATTAGGACACAAGGTCATGTTTTACCTAGAAAGTACCAGGATAGCACTGAAATGGCAGTCAGGACCAGAAAGATGGCAACAATGATCAGAGCGACTTTCCAATATGGCAATCTGTTATATGTGAATTTTGGAAATAGGATATTATCAGAAGGGACCTGTGGAAAAGTAACACAGAAAATATATTTTCTATCATCTGATTTGAAAATGTTTTCACTCAAAGGGCTGTCAGCTCAATAATATGTCTGTGGTAATAGTACAGTTTGAGTATGCAAATACTAGTATTCAACACTTGATGGAAATTAGTCGTAATATTATCAGTACCATGTACAGAAATGAGAATAACTTGTTATCAACACAGCAAGTGAGCTAACATGCTGAGCATTTTCATCTTCAATCTTCCAGACGTTAAACAATCAGTTTGAATCTGAAATTGATACAAATTCCTTATAAAATGAAATATGTTTTTCCTTTGATCATCATAAAGTCGTTGTGCGGTAAGTAAAGTAATATTGGTTGAGATTTAAACATCGCATTATGGTAATAACAATTACAGCTCTCTGATTATTGCTGAAGTTTATTACAGAAACTTTACCCGCTAATGGCTGCCAGCAAGTTCCTAAAACATTCACAGCTTCCTATTTACAATGCAATCAGTATGTGTTGGGAAAATTCACTGTAAATTAATCAATAGTTTATTGATTAAAACCAATGATTTATTGCTTTTAAGCAAAATAGGACTTAGGTAAAACCCAGATGGATTTCATACTAACATTGCAAATTGTTTGCAATTTTGCAACAACCCTTGGTGGAGCCTCCTATTATATATTATCCAAATGTATTTTTATTTATTTATAATGATTTTGTGTTTATTTTTTGTGTGTTGCAGTAGAAGATTTAAACTTTCTATATTTACAAAATAATTTAATTGTTCTGCCAAAAAAAATGATCATGGTGTAAATTAAGAAATGACAGATTCCTTTAATATGTTTTTCAAAATTGGTATTTTTTTATCTAAACAGGAAATGTACGTACTTGTGATGCTGGGCTTGCTGGTTCTCCACCTGCTTGTTTTCTCGTGCTTGCAGTACTCTCAAGCTCCATGCTGTAGCACTCATATTCCAAGCCAACACATTTCTGGAAAAATAGTCTCTTAATCCAGTTCTTAAGCCTTTAAAAATAAATATCATTTATGACAATTCTCCATGTTGTAGTGCCACCTGAGTCCAAACATGTTGGCGAGCTGACTGCAGAGAGACAAAAGAGCTGCTCTGAAATGATTTTATTTACAAATCCAAAGTTCAGTGTAAATCAATATTCTCTGGTCTCTGAATACCTGATTAAATAGTCCTTTGAGGTTTTAACCGACCTGTATAGTGAATAGCTACTGCATAAGAAAAAACCGAGATACTGATAAGTGATGTATAGTATGTAGTAAACAACACCTAGCATTGGGTCACAGGTGCATAGCATACGAAAGACTGGGAACTGGTAGCCTAGGTTGCACATGGGGACTTTTACTTGCATCCCTTTGGGTTTCTGGTGTCTAAGGAGACATGGATTTTATGAGAATGAGATTTATATAGATTACAAACAATCTACTTCGCCTGACTAGACAAAAGACTGAAGACTCTTCTAAATGCTGAAGAAGGTATATATGTATATTCATAGATATAGTGAACTATTTCCCATTGAACGTTAAAATAGTTTTAAATCTGGTGAATCTTGAATCTACGACTTCAAACTATGGTAAACTTGACCACAAAAAAACTGCATAAACAAGGGTTCCAAAAAGTCGATAGCTTTGTAAACTGAGTGACTCAAACAAAGGCCATATTATTAAAACTAGACTATTGGGCTAGATATTGGAAACATCTGCTACCAGGCAGAAGATATTAGGTTGTAGAAGATACAAATTACAAAGCACCTATCAAGTAAAACAGAAATTCCAATGTGATTTGATTTAATTCTGGTGATGGCATAGTGACTCATTTTAATATGTGCCAGTTAGAAATACTGTATTTAAAATCACATTGTGTCATTTCTTTTACTTGTTTAAATAAATATACCAGTGTCACATGATCATGCATATTTCCTCTTAGGAAATACCCATATCCCTTTTAGTTCTTTATGTCCATAAATATATTAGGTCTATCATGATGAAAATTACTATTGAACAGTGGTGTATTTGCTGGGATGATCAATCACAATTGTATACAGGTTAGTGTTATTTTTATTACTTTTTACCAAATTTTTTTTTGCTTACCTCAAAAGAAAAGTGGAAAACTAGGAACTCATGATTACTAACTAATAAGAGTATAACAGTACTGTTGTAAAAGCACGACTAACATCATTATCACTGTCTGGCACATATGAAACAGACATTTTAACAGTTCAGCTTAACAATTTGAATTTTACTGTAGTGCAAATAAGTAAAAGTGAAAAAAGAGCTAGATTTACAGGTACATACATAATTTGGTAGAGATTTTTTTCCAGCCCTGCAGTACTATGTCAGTATATTTTATGTGGAATTGAGGGTTAAAAGGTTCACTCAAAGACCCATTACTAGTAACCTGGTGAGTCTGTAATGTTTGGATTACTAATCCATACTAGCTACAACTGCTCTATGGTTATAAAACTTTCTTTTGAACTAATAATAATACATTTTATGAATTTGGTTGATGATTATATTGATTTTGATTGATTACGGTTCCATAATATACAGTACTTGTTTATGTGCATTATTGTGTATAAGTAAACTTTCTAAATGAATTTATAACAAACATAGACATTATAAAGTAATAAGCTGGTTAATAAGGTCCATATGTACAGATCAACATTTTATTTTAGGTATTCCAACTTGTTTGGAAGCTGTAGTCAAACAGGATCAGCCATTTAACATCGCTCCTGTAACAGTACGCGTTCAGATCATTCGAAATTAAACTCTCAACGATTAATAGTCCAAATCTTTATCCACTTCAAAACTGGTTGGCCTAGTAATATAAAGTATATTACTAGTATATAAAATAATTATACACATATACACATATCATGCATATTTTTACAGATTAATAGGTGGTATGATCTGTAATCATTGCTAGCTTCTTATAAAAATAATAATTTGAGTAATGGGGAACTGTTGATTGGCCTTGTTTCACATTTCCTTTTGAAAAACATTAATGCTGTTTTTGAACTATAAATGTTTTTTCGAAACGTTAAAAGCTTTTGTAATGAAAAGGCAATTTTGTCACGAGGGGAATTTGTTAGGCCAGGGGAAGTGAGTCCTACAGGTAGGCAGCCTCAACGTCATCCGGTTTCCACCGAAGTGAGAGCAAAACCACAATCTGAAAAACACAACAAAAACCAGAACTTTTAACTTCAAAACAAAGTTGTAGATCACTGTTGTGGTATTTTTCTTTGACTCAGTACTGACAGTGTGATAATTATCTTATTTTCATGTAACATGTAAAATTATTTTATTATTTAACTGCTTGTTTATTTGTTGCCTTGACAGTGTATTAGATGGAGCATGTAGTTTGTGATGTGGGAGTACATTGTCTTAATCAGTTAGCAGTTTCTGCAAGATAAGTGGTGGTGCAACAGATAATCTGTTTTAAGAAAGCTGAAGGAAGTAGCAGTTGTATGTGTGTGTGTGGTTTTTGTTGGGGTGATATTTAATGGCCTAAACATAACCTGTTTTAAATGTAGTTACACTTACTGGGCGGCGTGGTGGATAAGTGTTTCACTGTCACCTCACAGTAAGAATGCCCGGGATTCCATCCTTCAACCCTGGTCCGGGTTCTTTTTGTGTGCAGTTTGTATGTTCTCCCTGTGTCTGTAAGCATTTCTTCAGTCTAAAAACATGTCTTTGACTTGAACTTGAAACACATACTGCCCATGACTGTGTTTAATGTAACATTTAAAGTTGATGACTCTTGTGTAATGAGCAACTGTTTCCTCTCATGAATGAAACCAAAGTGTAAAACGTGACATTAACATTTTAACATTATACTTAACAAGCACATATAAGTAGAACAACACAAGTAAATACAGAACGAAACAAAGCACTTTTGCTAGTGACAGATATTTAAGAGTTGCACGCACTGTGCTTTTAAAACTTGGACAACTTTCATGGTCAGACTTCACATTTTAAAACCATAACATGAAGGGGAAAAATAATCAGATCATATCTGTGTCTTCCTATTTGCTATGTTATGCTTTCTGAGATGGTATGAAATGTTCGACCTGTAATGGCTAATGTCATACCAGAATGTTTGATAACAACAATTCTGTGGATTGGCTTTCCAAATAACTGGCAGATTGCAAATTTGAAGACAACCCTTATTAGTTGCATTTCATTTTCTGAGAAAGTATTTACAAGATTGTGTAGCGGTGTATGTCTTTCTGTTCGTCTGAAGATTTGTCTTCAGTAATAAACTCAATAAAAAGGTATTTTGAGGGTGTACTGTGGTTTGATGGGACTTGAGTCAACGGATGTTGTAAACAAATAACTTGTATTGTGCATAGGAGCACATGCTTGAATGAGAAGTGGGTTACCCAAACTAAATCCTTGCAGTGTGTCTTTTTCATCCCAAGTTAGTTCACTGGAGTTGTTTGTGACCTGGTAAATTCTAATTACGTAGATTTGCATAGAGCACCTGTCAAAAAAAACTACAGAGCTGGGTATAACTGCTTTATTATTGGTGCTTTCCACAAACTTATTTCACTTCCTCCAGGATGTTACGTGTAGAAACAGAGATGGTCATTCTGATACAATCACACTTTGTTGATACTAAATAAATGCTTTAAAAGGAAAGTATCTGTTCAGCAGCTGTTCTATGTACATATGACAATATCACACAGCACTGATTCTGATTCCTTGTCTTTTTTATTATTAAAAACAAATCAAAAGCATATCAGTAAATATATTTGAGCTCTGACCAACATGCAAACACAGTTCACTATCTTGTGACCTGGACTAACACAATTTTGTCAGAATACTAGTGTGTAGTGCACATTACACACTGCATCACAGTGCATTCGTATCATACACCTCTTCCTCTGCCTGTCTCATCACAAGTGGTTTGTTTAGTCCCTGGGGATTTAAACAGGTGATTGTATTAATTTATTTTAATCTCACAAATTTAGCACCTAACTGAACACACATGCCTCATAGAAAAGCAGAAAACAAGCATGCACCCATTTATCGGGCTTAACGGCTTGTGATCATTATAATGCCTTATGACAAATGTCTGTTATGACAAATAAATAATGTGAGTTTCAGTTAAAATTGATTTTTATACAGTCTTTATACAGAGGGAATGGGGCAGGGTATTCGTTTCTATCAACATCCATTTATAGTCCATAATAGAATATAACAAGATTTTAAAAATCTATTGTAACCACTGTTTATAATGTAAAGAGCATGACAAAAACAATGAATGTCTATATTTTTGAGCCTTCACTATTCTTCTGACATGCTACCATCATGACTTATGATGAGCTTAGAAATACCTAAAAAAAACTGGGTCATCTGTCATGACATGATAAGATACCACCAATGACATACACAGAAATACAAACACATTTAAGAACATATACTAAACTCTGGATAACTGCTTTTCAAGGACGTCCCTGTTTATGTCAAAACAATGCTGCCAGTTTTACACTGCAGTAGGAGAATTAATATCTGGAAATATAGTTTGGATTTAGCACCATTAAGCATCATTCGGTTTCCACAATTTTGAACACTTAGAGATGCTTTAAGAGGAAGAACAATTTCATGTGATGATGGTGCAAAAGCAGAGGTACCTGAAAGGCAACCTGTAAAAACACTTTTTTTTGCAGATGGCATTTAAATGCAATGACCCAAAGTGCATAAACTTTGTGATTATCCCTTGTATGATAAAAAGACAGAAATACTCTATCACCAAGGTCTATTAAGTTGAAACAATCATTGACTTTAGGAAACACGGAGCCAAAAGAAGCAAATAGTCCTCTAGGATGATCTTATATCTTTCTATCTTACAAAGACGATCTCTGTATCTTAATGAATTCAAATTCACAATTATAGACGTGCAAAAACCTGCAAAAACAGAAATAATGTAGTTCATTACTGTAATGTTAATTATATTTGGACTCTGATTTAATCAATATTAGTTTTTTAATGTCAGCGGTCCCTACACGCGTTTTGTTTCTTTCTCGTGATAAGCTATAACTCCACCATCACACCTGAAACCAGAAACGGTCGGTTTCCTTACTGTGGCTAGTTGACCTTTTTCTTCAACAAAAACAGGTGGAACCAACGTGAACAACACAGAAAAAAATCAGTATTTATTCCTTTATTGTTGAATGGAGCTTTCTATTTGTAATCATTTACAGAAGGTTTTATTTACACTTGAAGTGTTTATATGTGTAGTAGAGACCTATATGGAAATACAAAAACATGCAAAAAGTAAATTTTGCATAATATCCCTTTTAAATGTAGAAATTTTTTGTAAAAGCATAATTCAGTAAAAGTACAGGTCGCGATAAAACTGTCTCCTACTGGCCTACATGAGAGCAGGTGCAATACGTTTTTGTGTGTGTGCATCCAACTTCACAATTGTCAATACGAATTTGGAAACAAGAAAGGAGAAACAAGCAGATCACTGTGAAATAATCGGAGCATTGCAAAAAGAAACCAGGGACAAAGAGAGAACTAGGAAATAACTAATATTTTGTAATACATTAACTGCATGAACAAAAAATGGAACACAGCATTATAAAGTTCAGAAAGTCTCTTGTGAAAACGGTATTTATAGAAGGCCCAGTGATCTGAGGAGAGATATAAACTCGGCGTACAATTATAAACTTGAGTCTTATGAAGTATAAATCCTCTTTAAGTGTCAACCTCAGGATAAAACGGGACTACATATATATTCTCGAGCAGACATGACAACGTTTTATTTCTAATTTGGTGGAATCTATCCTGGTTGACTTCACTGTTATATATTAAGATACATTTATTGTGGTTTACAACCTGCCACCCTGTCTTGTTCCACTTATCACAGGAAATTGGACTACACTATTTAAAAAAAAATTCTTAGCATTAAAAGAATGCTTAGCATTTTGTAAAACAACAAGAAAATGTCATGTTATGCCTCTGTAAGTCCAGAGACATAAATTGTGACGAGTAACACAAATCTCCGTCATAGCTACTACAGCAATAAACAATTACAATAAGCAAATATATATTTTTTTAATGTTATCTGTATTTCAATTCATCTGAAAAATATTTATTTAGGTTAGGTCTCTGTGTAAGCCACTAAAGTTCATTGGCTATAAACTAGTTCTACCAAGTCTTTCTAGTTTTTGTTTGTAATGCCTATTTTAAGAAACACGGCTATAGTAATTTACTAGTTTTTATTATTTATTACATTTTCTTTGTTTCTTCCAATTTATCAGTCAGTTTATGACCCACTAAGTCTGGTCATACTGTTTGTGCCAGCTGTGCACTAGTAGCAAGAATCTATTATACTCAGGTGTGTTAGTTTTGTCTAAAACTCCTGAGCTCAACAGTAATTCAGCCTATTTTGCTGCCCTTTTTTAGCACAGTGGAGGTATTGAGGTCAGAAGATAACATCAAAGACTGAAAGAAAAGGGAATGTAGCAAGGAGGATGAGGACAATTACAAATAGAATGATGACACATGGTAGTAGGTTAAATTGCACTCCCCCCGTTTCCTTCCCACGATTTCCTTTTCAGGTAGCGACGTTTCACTTACCGAAAATGGGTGTTGCGGTTCACATGGGACAACACCACTGAAGTGTGTGTGTGTGTGTGTGTGTGTGTGTGTGTGTGTGTGTGTGTGCGTGCGTGCGTGCGTGCGTGCGTGCGTGCGTGCGTGCGTGCGTGTGTGTGTGTGTGTGTGTTTGAGCAAGAGAGAGAGAGGAGAACAGAAAAGGAGATTTAGAACTTACAACTACAGCACATGGCCTCAGTGATGGAGTTTCTAATAAAGAAACCTATGAATTAAAAAAATAAATGAATAAGTCTATTTTTCTTTATTCTTGTTTTTAGATCCAGATGCTTCATCCAGTCATAAAAGGTGAGTTAATTTAAAATAAAAGCCTTACCTTGCGTCGAGTTGATGTCAAATGTTATACATGACATGTGATCATTGTGATGAGACCATGTGATTTGCAAATCTGCTACAGGTATTTAATGTCTAAATGTTTTCTTTCAATGGCAACTTGAAACCTTCTGAATATTTAACTGAATTTTGTCTCATAATTGCTTGTTTGTTGTTATAATTCACTTCAACAGGTAAGCAGGTGCGCCAAAAACTGTAAACTGCCCCATCCCAGGCCACAGTGTTCACAATCAAGTAAGCATATTTATTTATTTATATATTAAGATATTATTCATTTATTAAAGCTTATTTATTAGGTTTAATTATTATGATTTTTCACTGGCTGAGAACCACTGGGTTATACAGTTTGAAAATGTTTAATGGGATGATCTGTACTAAATGTTAATTTAATATTCTCTTAATGTCAGTGGGGATGATTTCAAGTCTGTATGCATACACATTTATTTATGTAATGAATTATTAATGCTGTATTTGATAGCAGTTTAATAGCAACTTTAACTAAATGTAGTGAAATGTGTACAATACTTGTCTTTTAGTTTTTGGAAACATCACACAAAAACACAAAAGTGAATAAGAGATAAGAGATAAGAGAAACATAGGCAGTGGAAGTGTGACATTCAACACCTCATACTTTCATGTTGTAGGTAGATATTTATGTTCTCATTGTGGTTTCATTTTTTTTTTTACACAGGATGGTGTGACCTCTTTGCTAATAAAAAAATACTGGTGTGTGACAGCAGATTGTAAAAAAAAAATAGGGAGCAAATAAAGAATAGCTACAATTTTGCAGCTGTGTCTATTTATGAAAAACAATATATTTAGTGCATTTGTGAGTAAAATAGTTCATTTATTGTATAGACCTTATAGTAAATGGAATAGTTAAAGAAGATAACATACTGTATGTCTGGTCTCATAACATATCACTGCTTACATATTTATATAATAAGAAAAGCTGATAAACTCTGCACTCTTATCTGAACTAGGCAACCTGTCTCCAGTACATACGATGAAGATAAACCTGATTTGTCTGGTTTTACTGCTGATGATGACATGTATATCCGTAACTAATACCAGTAAGATTGCACTTAATACACATTATTGTTATGGTTTTAGGTTTAACTTTACAATTGCTATTTTATGTTTATTTTTAATTATCTATTGCATATCTTTTTTCCATGTTGTTCTCGTGCCCAACTATAAGAAGCCGTTAGTACTTCAGGGGTCAGGGCTTCAGACAGGCCAATCCAGCACCCACACTTGATTTTGCAGCTCATTTATTAATAAGTAAAATATAGTCTTTCAAGATATAGAATGAATATATAAAATATATAAAATGAATGAATATATAAAATTTGAATATATAAATATATATGAATTTATAATTTATATGAATATATAAAATGAATCATTAGGGCTCCACTGCCTTCCATATAGGACTTATACAGGACTGTTCAAGATCCAAAAAACGGGCAGATACGATCATTTCAGACTCCTCTCATCCTGCTCACAACCTTTTTCAACTTCTCCCATCTGGCAGATGCTACAGAGCCCTGTCCACTAAGACTGTCAGACA
>JAOTRQ010076905.1:0-11869 GCA_028565875.1 Hoplisoma paleatum
GTTGTATTGTTTTTTAGTTATTTCATTTATATCATGTCGTTTACATCAATGGCTTGTTTTAGTCAGGACCGCTCCATTTCCACCGGTGTCACGTCTTTCAGATATTACAGTTCTCACTTCTTGGAGGTTGTTGTGTTGTTCTGAAATACATAAATAACAGAGAAGACGTTTCTTTCAGTTTGTATCAGCTTGCGTTTAAGAGAGAACACAATAAAAAAAAGCAGTGAGCAACATTTTGACTAGAATGACTAGAATGATGTTCTGTGTATTTCGTAATTGTTATTTTCAGTACTAGTTACTCAATAAATGCAAAAACCTTCCCATAAGGCAGCCGTGTGACTTCTAAACCAATATTCCTTCCTCCTCACAGATACAAACGTTTATATTTTGAGAATTAGCGAATGCATTCTTTTAAAATAACGACAACCTGTCGTTTTCACTTCATCTAATATAGCCAGGAGAGGTTGAAAGAAACGCCGAGAAAAAGCGAGCAAGCCTCTCAAAGAATGTTCAGATCTAAAATTACCGACCGAAGGTGTCCCTCGTCAAAGGGTGACATTTTTACAGCTTCTTACAAAAGTGCAAGTCGACTTAATCCCACACAACTACGCCTAACAGCTAAAAATGTGAAAAGCAGACACTTCCAAAGATGGTGAACGTTCCACTAGGAACTTACTTCTGTAGTGTAATGAATCTTCATAGGGAAGGGAAAGGAATGGAAAAGATAAACAGCTAATTAATATGTTTGTCAAGTTTGAGTTCTGAATTTAAGAAGCTCTAATCAACTGTGATTTTTATAATAAAGTAAAGAAAGATTTAGGAGCTACACTACAGAGACTACCACACTAAACAGGAAAGGTCCTCCACTACACTGGTGCTCTGAAGTTCAAAGCTTATTGTGTAATTCATTTCATACACTTGATAGCAATGGGTGTGGCTGAAACAGTTCATAAAAGGTCAGACAAATATTAGGGATTACAGTCTAGATACAGTCTAGATCTAGTAATCAGAAGGTCGCTGGATCAAGCCTCACATCTGCCAGATTGCTTCATGCCGTAGCATGACAGTCCACATACTTCTGGCGGTCCTATTCATAAGTCCACTGACTGTTAACAAAGCCTGCTGCACAATCGAATCATTTTTTCTACGCTTCCCCAGCCCCCATGTATTCAAAAGTTCACTTCAGGCCAGCTGTTTAGTCTACACTGGGTTCACCACAGTCATCACTTCCACTAGAGTAACCGGTAGCATGGACTCAATCAGCTGACAGATGTTTAGGGATTAGCAGACTGTTAGCATTTCTGTGCTATGTTGTGAAACATCATAGTAAGCATATAGAGATCATATAAGCGGATTGTACTTTCAACGGTGCTTGACTTTAGGTCATACCAACGCCAACTTCCTTATCAATGTGCAGTACTGATCCATCAAGTACATGACAGCTGAGGTGGTAAGAAAGTGGTGTGTGGGCGAGTCTGATAAAGCACAGCAATGCTTTTTGTGTAGCGGTATTTACATTGTATTAGGTCACCATGATTAATGTTAGGATATTAATGACTTGTTACTGTTAAGGCTGTTGACATGGCTGTTGTATCTTGAATAACGTTCGGGATTTTAGGTTCTGGACATTCTGGTAAAGCTTTGTTTCCGATGAAACACACCAAGAGCTTAGACAAAAGAGACTATCTATACTAAACTTAATATATTTAAGACGTAAAACAAGCTAAACAGCCCATTCGTAATGGGAAAAAATGATACAAATTTTTTTATGACATGGTTATTTTTGTCATTTATGACATTTGGCAGATGCTTTAATTCAAAATGACTTTACAGAGCATGGCCCTTAAAAATAACTTTGTGCAGATATGTTGTAACAAATAGGACTTCTTCTAGATTGTAAGTTCCTACGTTCAAGTGCAGTTTTGTGACTTTAGATCGCGCAATTTTCTTAAAAACAGGTTCAGTGATGAGAATAGATATGTAAGCAGTCATGCATGATTAAGATGCATTTTTACACTGACAGTAGATACTTTTGGAATGCTTTTTTACTTTAAGAATGCCTAAAATGGTTAAGGTTAAAAACTAAGTAACTAACTAAGTAGTTAAAAACTAAATGTCGTTTCTTTTCCTTAAAGTGTTCACTTGATCTTGATTGACAGGAGATTTAGCTCTGACACATATATTATCATGCTATTATATTCGTTCTGACAAGGGACTCATCCTGTAACTCTAAAACAATGGCTCACTTTTGAAAGCCATTTTAAACTCTATTTACCAAAATAAAGCTGAAACCCAGCTTTATATTACATTATAAAATATTACATATGACATCTGAGGGACAGTTTAGCCTAGTGGGTAGAGCGTTGGGCTAGGGACCCAAAGGTTGGGGGTTCAAATCCAGGCTCTGCTACACTCCACTCCACTGCTGGGTCCTTGAGCAAGACCCTTAACCCTGTCTGCTCCAGGGGCGCCGTACGTCCAGACAAGTTGGGATATGCGAAGAGAAACATTTCCTTGTACTGTACGTCTGTATATGTGTAATGACAAATAAAATTGAATTTGAATTTGATATGACAAGTCAGTATTATAAAATAAATCTGCAGTGAGAATTTCTGTTGTTATCCCTGACAGTTCAAATCAACTCATAGATTAAAGACATGGGGCATGGTACAGTAACTCACGTCATCCTGCTCAGCTTATGTTGGCCGGCCCAAGTATCGTGTAGATTTATGAATAGTTTGATTAGACAGGCAGATATTAAAAATAAAACTAGTAACATCTAAAATAAGTTGTGTCATATCGAGGTGTGTGGATTGTGATCTATCTGGAGCATTGTGTTCCCTTGCTACTAATTCTAGACTGAGTCTAAATTTGGGTCATGCCATTCCCCGAATCAGTGTGTGCGGTGATTCCTGAACTGACTGAACTGTCACTGTGACAGTGTCCACTGCCAACAGAATATTCTCGGGATAGCTTTTGGCAGAAACATGTGAGGGGAGGAGGCCATTGAAACAAGGGACCGGCTTGACACGTTCCCACACAGACATTCACTGGAAAACTTTCTCTTTTGAGTTCTTGTCAAATTTACGGTGAGTCGGTATTTCAGAGTAACCTTTAAGTTCCACACATGCGTACACACGCACACACACACACACACAGAGATACACAGATACACACATCCTCTACACTTGTACACGTTAGTGGATATGCCCTTGAGCACATTCCTTTCAACAACCCCCAGCATAAGAACTATTTAAAATGTGGCAACCTGTACGAACTGTGGCAACTAAAATGTGTGATGAGTTTAGTGTTAAAATGTTTATGCTTGTTAAGAAATGGACACCTACAGAATTTAAATACATATACTAATAAGGCATCTGTGTTATAGTAAATATTGTAAAAGCTTAGGTGCAATTATATTCAGTCCGTATGTTTTAGATAGCCCGCCTCTACTAGGAGTTGGTGCTTTATAAAAATAAACATTAGTGTTTCCTTGTGTTTTACTTTCTAATTACATTCACAGCCACACTGTGTCGTTTTTCTTTTCATTAGGGTAGATTATAGGTCTTTTGATAGATATTGTTTACAGGAATTATTAAATTAGTACAATTTTAATGGACCATATTTACATCTTTGACACTTAGCAGACAGCTTTATCCAAACTGATTGGCATTACAATTACAGGACGTTTAAGGACGTTAAACAAGGGCCCAAACAGAAACCTGGTACCTTGTAATTACTTATGAATTCAGTGTCAAAATATGAACTTTGCCTTTGCCACGCTACACGATACTCAATCTTTCACTCGACTCTACAGTATTTTAGCCATTTATTGTTATAAACGAAAAAAAGCACTGAATTGGATTGTGAATGTCCCAGAGTGTTAATGCATCTGCCCGTACAAGCTAAGCGTCTACTCACTTCAATGGGACTGCATGGAACGTTTTTTTGATTGCATCAAAACTCGTTTTGACCATTTCTGGATGCAAAGCTTCTGCAAGATGTCTGCAGGTTTCTTACAACAGTCGAAAACAAGTCAAATTTATATAATTATATTATATTATTAATTATATTATATATTAATATAATTAATTTCCTCCTATAGACTGGATCTTACCTCTTAGATATAGTGTATTTTAATGTCAGATAATGAAGATGCTTGTGTTAGAAAGAGAATCTAGCATTTATTAAGAGCTAATTACAAAATACAGACGAGGACCCTTTGTAGCAAACACTTACAGGAGCAGCCAAAAGAATAATTATTGATAAAAGTTGTTCATTTAACATCATTCATGTTGCACCCATGTTCAGACAGCCTGAATATTTTGTTCCCTCTCTCACCCAAACATCTGTTTTGTATTATACATTGAGTAAATATTTGTTATTACGGTATATTACTTAAATCTAGTGGATTGGCCAATCAAGAGAGCGCAAAACACCCAGAAGGTTTCTGACAGTGTTGTATTCATAAGCCAGACAGTTATGAGTGAGAAATTATAACTTAAAAGATTTACGACTGCTTAAGTTTTTAATCTGTCACCTAGTTGTGGATGAAACACAGTGGTTTGATATGTATAAATTAGGAAACACTCTAACTTGTGTCTTCAATCCAAGGGCGTACATTTGCTGTAGAGATTATTGGTGGGGACACATCACTTTAGTCCATGCTAATTCATCGCCCCTTACTTTAATCCATTAGCAACTGAACCGAGCTACTTAAAGTGAGGATAAATGCTCCTTTCTGTCCATTATTACAGAGGACTTAACTTACAAAGTGGGTTCCAACGTAAAGAATTGTAAGTTAATTATATTTCCCCCCCAAAGCATTCAAGTAAATAGATCTAATCCGTGCCAGACTCCCCTCCTTCCTCTAACCTTTCTAGTGTCTTTAATGGTCTTATAATTGTTATAAAATATGTTATAAAATAAGTATAATTCCCTCGAGTTTTAAATGATATTATATATTAAATGTTTGGTGCAATAAACATTAATAAACAACAACACAGTACTGTAAATAAAAGGAAATTCATACATTTTAATACAGGCAGTGTGTAGTATCAATTATTTCCACCACTGCACTTTCTTCATACCATCTTTCGGGTCATTTTTATGAAATATTTTACAAAATATTCAAAACCACAGAGAAAAATAACACCCCAGTCGTTCACTGGGGTGTGTTCTAAAATCTAGTGAGCTGCTTTGCTGCCAAACAGCCTACATAGTCAACTACCTAAGTGAATGTGAAAACGGATAATAGTTAGTACTGACTGAAAATAAATACAATTTAACAACAACAAAAACAATTAGGCTGTTCTCATTCATCGTCTCCCGATGAGGGAACAAGCTATTATACTGCAGGGGCATCCCTTGGTACCTTCAAGAAACTCCTGAGGACTGAGCTTTTCAAAGAGAACTTACTCTCCTAAACACCTTTAACAAACACATTGTTGTACTCTAATTGTGGATTTCTACTATTAGGGCTCTACTTTTGTTTATTTTGTTTTACCATGTATACTTATTGGTTTATACTTATTTGCCTTGTATACTTACGTCCTTATCATCACTTGTCATTCAAAAAATCTGCTAAATACAATGCTTTATAATGTAATTTACACGATTGTATCCTGAAAATACCCCTGTTATTTGCCCCACAATGCTGCATAATCTACTAGGATCTCCCACTTCTCCCTGGCAACAGATTGTGTAATAATTCGGTTTGTAACCTGAAACTTGTAGGTAATTTAATTATTTGTAATACAACTTGCACCCTTTCATATGTTAAACCATTGATGACTCAAGCTTCTACTGTAGCCTCGATGTGTTTTCTCAGACCACAAACAGTCCTGACAAACCATACAGGAAATAACATACTTTTAATCAAAAATAAATGCCTTTATAAGGCGTTTTAATGCCTTTATAAGGAGATTTGATAAATTCTGACACACAGTTTCTCTAAGAGTAGATATGGCTTGTTCTGATGTCTGGAATAAAAGAAGGTCCTTTGTAATAAAATGCTTAACTCACTGAACATTTTTCAGTTCAGAAAGAGTTCACTGCTAAATATATATCATCGCGAGACATAGTCTGTCTTTTTTTTTACTTGAAAATTGGCCAGAAAGCCAGCTGGAGAACAGACAGCTGGAGCACCTACAATGTGGTAATGTGTTCCGAATAACTGGAAATATTTCCTCTTAGGCGAGCCTTTACAACAGCCTGGAAAGCCTGACCTAGTTGGCTCCCGGCAACATAGTTGTCTTATCATTTATCAACAAAGGGGCCCTTTTTTCTTCAAAACTCTTGTGTGTGAGTCTTGGGTCCAACCTGTGTTTATTAGGTGACATGACCTTCGGCAATAAGACACATCATAGCAGCTGTTCCTGTTAACCCAGACGAAGTTGCAGTGGTAGTTATTTCACTTAACCCCATAAATCTCTGACGTGTGTCATTAATGCTTTAAACTAATCAGCAGAACCTGCATAATATTGCATTCTCACCTGTCAAATGGTTTACAGCAAGCTTTAAAATGACTGTTTTACCTCAATCTGTCCTTTAATTCCATAAATGGCAGGGAAATAATGACATTTTAGTATTGTGGCTTGCAGTTTATTACTGCATTTCATTTACGGATCAGCAGAGCTGTAAAGGTGTTTGTGCATCATTAGACTGATACAAAAATGTGTATAATATCTGTCCATCAGTCCATCTAAACATCATTTTACATAACTCTCCACACGAATGCTTAACAAATAGCAATCAGCTATTTGTTGTAGATATACTACAACTAATTCATGGCAAAACTCCGCAATCACAACTGTTGCCGCTGCTGGTATTTACATTCCTCTTTGGTAACTGACATAAAATGAATCTTTGAGATAAAGATTCAATCTAGATTTACTGACTAGGGTTTACTCCTGCCCTGCTTCCAGTCTTTCCTGGACATCTATAACACCCACTAAGACTGAGAATAAACAAAAATGGCATCTGTTTTTATGTTCTGTTGTATTTGCCAGAAAACAGACCAAAACCTCACTTTCCCTGACACTTTAAACCAGATATAGAACAGCTTTGATTTTATGGCTTTCACACATTGTGAGGTCCACGGTAAAGGTCAAATGAACAGGAGAGCAGTTTCTGGGACTCCACCTGTCACACATTTCCCAGACTTCGCACTTATAGCCAGAAGACACCAAAATTTGCAATACAAAGTTACTTCACGAATTGGACTGCATTCTGTATTGTATCAAGTATTTAGTACTTTTACCCACTATGGGTATGGGACTAAGCTCTTTCCTAACTGCATTGCTTAACAACAACTTCAACCAAGATGAAATTAGGGGAAACCTTTGTGTAAGAGTTTGGTTTTTAGACCTTTTATTTTCATATCTTATTGTCTCAGAAAACATTTACCATGTACCAGAACCCGTGTAAAACATCTAAGCTTTCTGTATTATTCCTAATAACCGGTTTTCTTTTCAGTATGTTAAACTAGTTTTAGGATATTTATTGGAATACTTAAATGGGTGATTAAAATTCTGTGTTTTTATATTTGTACATGTGGGTCTCTACTGTTCCTACGCTTCAAGTTGGAATAAATAGTGCTATATTGCTGGGAAATGAAAACATAGATCTTATCGTTCAGCCTTTCAGTGTCAATGATGCATTCATTAAATATTTGCAAATGACAACCTTTTAAGCTTTGAATTTTGCAAGTCTTAGCCTGTCATTACTTTTATAAGACCATTAAGAAAAGGGGTTGTGTAGAATGAAAAGCTAAATTTTCATGAGTCAGCACCAAAGAAAAACTTGCTGGATGTTATATGCAGAGCTGCAGCTAGTAATTCACACACATTAGTCATGAATGGGATCTTTTACATAATCAGGGGTGTTGTGTCATGGATGACTTGATTTAAATGTTGAGGTGGAAGACTTGATTGATTAAACAATAACTTTCTCTGTGCAACAGCGGCGTTCCATAGAAGATTCGTCATAAAACGTAGAACATTTTTAGGAAATGAATGAATGAATATCCAAAAATAATGTGTTTAAAGTTTGGTGAATATATTTCAAAGTATTCTAACAGTTGAAGAAAAAAAAGCTGAAGCATGAATCATTGTTTGGTCCATGTGATACGGCTCATAGAGTTTTACAACTACTTGACAGGATGTGTTGCCTCTGGGAAAACAAAAGAACGCATTCAAAACTAAATTGAACAAATATTTAATGAATGTATTCTGGAAGTCATGACACACTGGCTGTTGATGTCACGACTGGGATCAGAGACAGACCCCTGTTGTTGAAACTACATGGTTTAAAGGATTCTAATTGAGTCAGGAGGTTCAATCTGAGTTTTCCAGAAGTCCATTAGATCATACAATTTGTTTTTTGCTTTTATCAGCAGCTAATAATGTAAGTGTGATGAAAGCCATGAAGAAGAGACGATTCTGTATATGGCTATAGAGCAGAACATTGATATACTGAGCACCTACAGAGTTCCAGATAACACACATTCATCTTTCAGGGTAAGTACTTTAGAGCATTTGGAAATGAAAGACTTTATTTATATGCTGATAAATAAACTTTCAGATTCAACAGCCTACAATACCTAACAATTATTGGTTAAAATCACTGATGCAGTAAATAACAGCACTGTGTGGTTATAACTACAATCATATAGTCATATAGTACTGAGATAGAGGGGGAAATCAATGAAATTAATAGAGTCTGGTTAGTGCTTGAGGTAAAAACTTAATAGTGTTCAACCCAATATGCGACTTACGTAAAAAAAAAAAACTTCCCACTTAAATGTCTTGTAAAATTATTAATTTCTTGGATCTCATTTCACAAAAATCCCAAATATCAAAGACTCTTTAAGACGAGTACATTTCACAGCAGTCAGTAAAATTACAATGATGTTTGTCCATCGTTAATGATAATGGCCATGGCTTTATGACAAGGGACAAGTCCGTAAATGATGGAAAAGTGCAATCAGGGCCTAAAATGCCCACCAACATGAGTTCTAGACTTACTTACCTGCATGTAGAGCTTAAGCTTGAGAATATGCTCCAGAATAAGGACACGATTACAAAGCAGGTGAGTCATTTTGACCTGCTTTAGATTTTGACATCTTAAACATTTTGTACAAGCAATTTCTAATGTAAACAATCGCCTTCAGAGTTTTCAGAAAATTACAGTGTGCACAAACTATGTGAGATGGAAACGATCATGTGTGTAGGAAGCGTACGATTTTGAGACGAGGGAATCCCCAAGGGAGAAAATGTGCTCAATTTGTAAACACATACATCAAACATTGTCAGCTCATTACACAAGATGGCCCATTTCAAAACCCTGTTACAAATCATGAAATAAGTTTTTTCCTGTGTAAAAAAAATATTTGCTGTGTAGCTTTCAACAGCCTCACGGTGGCTGGTAAATTTGCCAGCATGAGGAGGTTCAATCCATCCTACTTTAATTGAGCAATTGGTCAGTGAAACTTCTTAAAATTTCTCAATGGGAATGCAGCTAAAACACGCCTCAGATATACTAACATTTAAAGTCAAAACACTTTGCCATAGAGACCAAGTTCTAGGTTTACATTCAATGGTACTGTTGGTTAGTTGATTTTTTACCTTTCCAGTTGCATCAAACTTTTCAAAACTAATCCATCGATTTTTACAGTATTTTATGGTTTTTATGGAGTAGGTCAACATTTCTTTCTCCAACCCATAACGCTATGGGACGCGGCCAACCAGCGACACCAAGATTCACAAGTGTCCATTAATGACTTGAATTGCTGTGAAATATGGCACACATTTCGGTAATTCAGACAATTTATTAAGTAAGGCCATATTTACAATTAATTAAAGATGTAAAGAGATTTAAAATGTATTTGAAAAATCAATTTACAAATGGCCATGATTCTTCCAAGGCTTGGTGCTTCCTTACATACTTCAGTGGTCCACAATTCACATTTTCAAAATTAATGAGCACAATTCTTTAATGAGCACATTATTTTCTCTTGTTCCGCTTGTTCCATTTACTTGTCCCTCTGCTGAATATAAATTAGAAAGCATAACCGCAACATGCTTTTCTCTGGCTTTGCATTGGGGCTAAGGGAATATCACAAATGACCCATTAAATCCCTCACCCCATCATCACTTCTGAACAGTTGATTCAGATACATTATTTCTCCGCCTTTCCTTGATTTTATAAAGATATTTATTATTAAGAACTGCTGCATCATCTAACAGTATGAAAGACACGATATGGCAGGTTGACGAGACCCAGAGATCTATCAGTCTGCCAGAATAATTGACTCAAGTCTTTTCATAAAGAAGATGATTCGGGGGGTAATTTCTCACTTCACTGAATCCTGTCTGAATTGGTTTCTTAGGACAACCTCAGATCACCAGACAAACCTTTTCATGCAGAACAGATTTACATCCTGAAAGTGAAGTAAAGTTGACCCTTGGGTATGTCATGAGTCTCGCATGACAAACTGTTTGGGCAAATGGACTATTTAATCATTTTCTGTTTTAATTTGGCCCCAAACAGCAATGAATGAAGCAACTTCTAATATAGTATTTCTGATGGCTAGATGACTGGGTCAGGACACTTTGAATATAAGCTAGTTTGACTACTACACAAAGATATCCCACAATTCTCTTTTTTTGGTAATCTGGTCCATTTTCATGGAAGCAAATAATTTCTGCCAGGAACATACAACAAACCAACAACATGTCAGTTCAGTTTACTTTCCTGATAAATGTCAAGCAGGTCATTTTTTATGTCGGCTGAAATGTTATATTTCCCTCTAACCACACTGCTGCAGAGGAAACTTACAGACTGACTGGATATTTGTTGTCTGAGGACACTGGAACAGGTTCAGAGAGATTGAAGCTAAGAACATGAGTGAGATATGACGTCCACAAGTACTAGATGCACTTAAACCATTTATTCATCAGAATATGTGTGTTGAAAAAGATGATACATGGAATCCACCCCAAAAGTCCAGAACTGACCATAAATCGCTCAGTTTTACTGCACTATGGGCTCAGCTGGATTACAGAGTTCTATTTTAAGCCATGTACCATCCCATTTCTATTGGGCTATGACCACTAACTTGGCTGAATAATAATTATTTGAAAAGTTGATGATCATATCCTTTTTAAAAATCCGTAAAAAGGATCAGGCGGTTCAACAGACATCAAGTTTATCGCTGGGATTTTTCTGGAAGATGTGAACAGGGTGAAAACGACACCATTCGTTTTATTCAGGAGTCTTTTGAACCCTCCAAAAGAAAGCGCTAAATATTTACACGAGACGCCGATGTTTGTTTAAAGTATGAGAGGCACCACGGAGAGACGGACGGAGAAGAGAGAAAAATAAAGGGCGAGGGAGTGCGTTTAGACAAAACACCTTCAGCGGTGTGATGACTGCCAGACCACATTGCTTCTGATGAGCACACCAGCCTTTCACCTCCTTTTCAGGACATGGGGATACAGAGGAGTGTAACCTCTATGCTCAGGCCATATACTGATAAGCCCTCTGCTGGGAAAATTCACACCATATACATTTAAAGACCACCATCCCAAACAGTTAGACAAACCAGAACAACTTTAGGACAAAGTACGTCACTCAGCATGTGGATCCCTGATTTTATCCAAGGAGGATATTACACAGTACTTGTAGGTACTTTAGTCTGGTCATCCCACACACTGGCCAATTATCGTCTTTACCAAGGACTGTCAATTGTGGCGACCGGAATATTCCACTGCACCGCCTGCGCCGCTAATCAGTAGGGCTGTCCGCAAATAATCGATTATTCGTTGGTCGACCGAAAAAATTACTAGTCGGCCAAATTCCATTGGTC
>JAOTRQ010076915.1:0-11868 GCA_028565875.1 Hoplisoma paleatum
TCTATCTATCTATCTATCTATCTATCTATCTATCTATCTATCTATCTATCTATCTATCTATCTATCTATCTATAGTTCATCTATCTATCTATAGTATATTTTGTTCCAGTTAACTGTTTCGTTTGACAGATTAAATAACCCAGTTTAATAATAAACTGTATAAACAGTGTATCAGTGTGCCTGTGTATCCAACCACAGGCCATGGTTGTATCACAGGCTGAACTGTGGTCTAAAGATAAAGAAAAGTTGTAACATGATTTTCTGATACAGCTCAAGAGAAGCGTAGCGCACAAATAAGAAGAATGTTTTTGTTTGGTGCATAAAAATATAAAATCAATGGGTCATTACAAAACTTCTGAAAATTGGGTTAGATATAACATTAGTCTGAAAATCTAGTAATCCTTATATTTAAAACAGGACGGACACACACCTCTGCCGGATACAGGTGGGCTGACTAAAGTGGTGGTGGAGATGGAAGACACTGAGGATTCTCGGCTGCACAGTTTCTGAAGCTCCTCCACCAGACACTCACTCTGACTCTGGGATGCCTCTTGGGGTGCCAAAAACGCACCGGGGTTGAAACCCCGATGTGGAAATTTCACTATCTTCTGAGACTTGATCCAGCGGCCGTTTACAAAGTGGAAACGTTTCAGATGAACAATCTGCGAAAATTAAAAAATACAGTTGTATACAAAATGTACACATTTAGCTAGTGTGTACACATTAGTGGTGGGTTCTGTATTGTAGCTATTTAATCTATCAGTTAAAGCTGGGTGTTATAAACCTTTGGGGTATATGAGATGCAAACAGTGAGAACATCCAGAATCCTTCTCTAACATAATATAGTTTCAAACTGGCACAACATTGCCACAAATTTCATGCAAATCATCATGCATTATAAATCCATAAATATGATTAAAATGGTGATTGTGCACATGAAAGAGAAAAGAGATTCTGATGTAGAATGGTAAACGGCAAGTGCAATTTGTGTATTTGTGAGTTGTTAGGGTGAAAAAGTTTGTGTAGCTGACTGAAAACGATTTTGCACATAGTTGTAAAATATCAGTATTGTTTGAGCTTTGAGAACACAACATATGTTAGAGCTAAAGAAGCAGACGTTTTCATTCTGCTGGGAGCAGCACTTCTTCCGCTCCACTGCATCTGTTTAAGATGTTACAATAAATTCATCACCACTTTAAAACAAACTTTATATCGATGATTTGTTTGGTCTGCATTCGTCACAGCAAAAAACGAATCGGTTCCAGATCACTGGTGTAGTTACTCCGTTGTAGGGCATGAACTCAATCGCTGTCATGTTGTTTGTGTGTCTTTAGGGTCTATCTTTAAACTACAAGATTTATTTTCCTAAAAACATCATTCTGTAAATTCAAATTAATCAATACAATTGGTTTAATGTCCAGCTGTACATTAATTTAACAAAATGCTTTATTTAGTATTAAGATAAGTACAAGAAAATATGCAGGGTTCCCTATCAGCTGGGGATTTGGAGCCAAATTTGTTACTATGGTACTGCAAACATTAATTACACATGTGCGTACACACGCATACTCCCACTCTCACACTCATTTGCATATACACACCAACATAAAGAAATATGAACATTTTTTCAAAAATCTATCAAAACTCTTTTTACTTAAGTTGGAGAGAGACATTGTTATTGGCCAAGAGCCACATGGGGCTCCCAAGCCACTAGTTGGCCACTCCTGCATGAGCAGAACACGACTCATACAAAGCGTTGCCAAATCTTCAAATGTTAAGCCGTGATCTATTTCGAAAGAATTTGTTGATGCAGAGATATAAAATATTCAAGCAGAATAATAAAAGAGGTTTGTCATGGTTATCCAGGAGATTGGGATAAGAGAGGATAAACGAGATCTGAACAACGCACTTGCTGCTTGTGTGTTGCTTTTACCAGTATGGGTGGCAGCCTCCAGAGATCCAGCTTCTTGGTAGCCAGGCGGTGGGTTTTACATTTGGAGCAGTAGTAGAGCTCATCCTCACCCAGCTCTTCCTCACTGGTGAAAGCCTTTAAGCAGCTGTCCAGACTGATGGGCTCAGCCTGTGCACGCCGACTCTGCTCAACACTGGCATGTTCTTCCATTATCTGTACAAAACACATAACAAATACGTCTGAACGTATAATAACGTATAACGTGTCTGGACACGTTATTATGAGCACCAGCTAATATCCAGAATGATCACCACATGCAGCATGGACAGGCTGAAGAGACTCAATAAGCAATAAACATTCCTAAATTTGCCTGCCAGTCAAGTATCCTGAACTTGGGTTGTATCAACTTTGTGCATTCGTAGGTTCCACTGTATTACCAACACAAACTTTCAGTGTTACAAATAAAACAAACAAATTTTATGATTACTGAATGAACTAATTCATCACTACGAAGTGCATGACGACACAAACCTACATGCACAGAAGGGCGGGTGTGTGAGTGCTATCTGACATGTTAGTGTTTGTACTACCACATCCCATTGTTTTGAACATCATGCTAATAGTGTCAGTAATCGTTGGAATGGCCTGATTTTTAAGGAAATGTCCCAATACAAATAATCTCTGTGGCAATAGTTCCCTAGCAGTGAGAGAGCAAGGCAACTCATTAGGTCTTTAAACACAACCAATATAAAACCTAGTTATAGCCCAGTAAAGGAGCTGGAAAATGGACAGAAAAAAGGTTCCCAGGTTCAAGGTCAGCACACAAGAAAGTGCATGTTCAGAAAGGTTAAAAACCTCAATGACAATGTCTTGAGAAATATTTTGGAAACTTCTGTAGAGACCTATAAATATATGCTTACAGAACTGAACTTTGTTTGGAAGGATGCCTAACCTGGGCAACGTCGCTAGAGCTGCCACCCGTGCCGAGCACATGTGTTCATTGCTACCCCCTAGTGTGTGCTCATTAGTGTGAGTGTAAATGTGTGTTTCACTGCACCGAGTTGTATGAAGAGAAATTACAGTGGTGAACAGAATATTCTAAATCAAACTCTGATTCTAATTATTCTGCTTAATGTCCTAAAATTATTATGCTGAAAGGGTAAATGTACCACCCACACTATACACAGGTACTAACAGCACTCACCCTTTCCTGGGAAGTTTGGTAACGGAGATGCAGGGCTGTAGGGTCCCAGTCTACGGCGATATAGGCGTTTCCTAGTGACGCCCGGTCCTCGTTACACTCCACTACACAACCTCGGCAAAACCTTTCAAAAAGACAGAAAAGCTCATTTTTACTCAATATATCAAGAATGAGAAGCAAATCTACAATTCTATTAAATTATTATGACTGTGTATACAAAAATATATTTAGACACAAAGATAAATAGATTTAAGAAATGTACATTTCTTCATATATATTATACAATTTTTTCCTTTTATCTTGATTTCTTTCTTATTATATTGTTCATTTTTTATGGAGCAACTATAACATTTGTAATTTCCCTCTGGGATCAATAAAGTATTTCTGATCTGATTCGAAAAGACTAACCTGTACCAGGGGCACCAGGAACATGAATTCCCATCCTTCTGCACTACCCGAAGAGTGAAAGGGTACTGGTAACCCAGACTGTCATCACTGCAAGATAGCACACATCATAGCATTCAACATAAATGGAATAGAAAAGTTATATAACCTTCCAAAAAAGTATGCATGCACTCCCAGTCACAATTTAGCTTTCAGTTCATACCATAATAGAGAATTCTTGGTTGCTGCCTTTACACTCTAAAAACAAACACCCCCCCCCCCACGATTTTCTATTCGGTAACAGTGCAAATCACGTGGCTAACACAACCTACAAGCAGAATCGAATGAGATCTGTATGTTAAGTACCGAACCGTGCCAGAGAAAATTCAGATCCACATGGGTGCGCAGGTGGCGATAAGCGATTAGAGGCTTCTGGGGTTGAATCTCAGCACTGCTATGGGTAGCAGAAAAAATTGGCATCCAGTCTGCTAGATAGAAAAAACCGGATTAAAGGAATGGGATTATAAAAGCTGTGTAAAGAGCTTAGCTGTCCAGCTACGGTACCCGGAGAGCATTTATGGGTTAGGTGCTTTGCTCAAAGGCACCGGAGTCGTGATCAACTCTGGGAATCAAGCTGACAACCTTCTGGATTACAAGGCCAGTTTTCTAACAGTGTATGTGTAAAAAAAGCAGCACTCACCAATCCTGGGCGTGGTTGCTAGCCTCCTGGGGTGGTAGCGGGCTGGCCAGACGAGACACCTGGATCCACACGGCATCGTAGAGGTCCTTTTTCGTGGTGTGAACAGTACAGGGAACGATAAGAGGCATACCGAACAAACTGGGTCTGTTCTTCTGCGACGACAGGAAGTACAGATCGGACCGCATCTGGAAGAGTTTTGATGTAAGCACTTGCATGGTGGCTAACATATGAACACACAAAAAACTGTAATACAATAACATGTACCATCTTCCTGTGCATGGCTATGATGTAGCCAGTGAAAGGGCTGTCCAGGACGGCCGTCGCGTGGCCGTTAGGGATGCCATTAGAAAGGTTTATTTCGGCGCTGGGAGGCATCGCTGTACCATTTGCCAGACTTTTCTCAGCACAGTTGCAGACAGGTGTGCCAGCTGTACCATTCAGTATGAGGCTGGGTTTGTCAGCGTGGTTGTTTTGAGCAGAGTCAATGAGCATTGGTGTAGTGTCTAAGAATGAAATAATTAGGAATGGGACACAGAAGAATCGGCGTGGACTTTAAATGCAAAAAGTGCTTTCGGATAAATAAAAAATATATAGATAAATAACAACTTTTCCTACCGACGGGTGCTGGAGAAGTGAGGGAGGTGGGAGAACCGGGAACAGGAATTTCAAACGCACACAAGAAACCATTTACTGAGAGACGCACCTTCTGGTTGTCCTGAGGAAAGTTCTAGAAGCAAAAATCCCCAAAAAGTAGATGTGAGACACTTGTTTATGGTTACAGAAGATGTTATGGTTGAAGTCATGGCTGCAAAAGGAGGTGCCACAAACTACTAACCAAAAGAGTTTACATACGTTTACACTAGGCAGATTTTCAGTTTTTTTAAATAAAATACTTTTGTAGAATAAATAATACAAATATTTTTTTTTATTTCTTTGTCTCTCTTATTTGAAAGATCCAATTAATACGCCCTATTACGTATTAATTGGGTTTCACGGTGGCTTATTGGTTATAGCACTGTCGTCCCACGACAAGAATTACCGGGTTCGATCCCCGGTTCAGGTCGGGGGCTTCAGTGCGGAGTTTGTCTGTTCTCCCTGTGTCTACGTGGGTTTAGTCTGGGTATTCTGGTTTCCTTCTACAGTCCAAAAACATGCACTAGGTTGATTGGAGATGTAAAATTGTCCCGTAGATTCACAAGATTCCTGTAGCGCTACAACCCACACAGTAAAAATTACTGTATAGTTATAAGAAACTCAGAGGCTCGAAAGCGGTCCACAGTCATGAATTATTATTAATTTATCTTTGTATCTTAACTTTTTTTAGTTAATTAAAAATAAGAGCAACTTGACAGGATTTTAGAGTAACTGTCTCTTTATTAAATTCGTAAAATAAAATTGGCTCTTCTCTGCATATTTGTGATTTTTTGTGCTTATGTGTTTCACCATTTTAACAGTTTGTGTATCAGAAAAACTACACTTCATTTTCAGTGTTAACTTACCTTTATGTTGGAAGAGTGGACCTCGGCAAAGAGGATCTGGTCGGAATTTAAGCCACACAGTTCACTCAGCTGCTTTTTCAGGCCAGTGTATTTCTCGTCCATGTTTAGACGGAGACCGAATCGTACCGGTGTCGAACCGTCCAGCTTTATGACTAGTAAGAACACAAGCAAATCTCATTTCATCTCACAGGCTCTGAGAGCTTTCAAAGATTCTGCAGCTATAACTTATTACTCTTCAAATCAAGTCGTCTATGTAACCGGATAGAAAATTATTTTGCGTTAATATAGCAGATTAATACAGATTAAAAAAAGACGCCCCTTAAAAGGGACATATTAGACCTCATTTTCAAACAAGTTAGATTACATCTATGGGATCTACAAAACATATCCATGAAGTTCTTTGTTCCTGCCCTGGTCCCCAACACCCCTGCCGTGGACTGGATCCTGTCCATAGGTCAATTTGTCCCAGGCCACAGAGAAGAAGTAAAAAAAATAACATCTAGTTTTCAGTATTAGTGCTGTCAGCTCGGTGAGATTAAAACTTCTTATCCTGAAACATTAACACGACTTTACTTAACTCAATACAACAATGTGGAGAGAGGAAGTGACTGAGCTGGATGAGATTGTACCCAGGCGGAGACGTGGTTGGTAAAGTCCAAACAAGTGATCAGATGAGGTGCATTCTAGGAATCATGGTCCATAAAATACCACCGGAATACGGTAATCTACCAAACAGTGCGTTGCATTGCTTGTTTGCATCATTAAAGCTACAAGGAAATTATATTATTTATCTATTTAAATTATTATCATCATCTAGAAAAAAACTGTTTTTAGGCCGGTCGTATCATTTTATTTTGTTGTATTTATCTAGACGTCTTCAGTTTACAGTGTATTGTTGATTTATTATTGTTTATTACAGTAATGTGTGTTGTAGAATTTATGATTTAATGGGACATATACTTGCATAAGAACAGAACAGAATTTAAGACATTAAAAAGATTAAAGTTAGTCTGGTTAGGCATAAATGTATTAATATAAGATTTAACATTCAGACATTTTGACCTCAGCTTAAAGGTTTCACTGTACCTGAGCTGCGACTCACCCGTGATCTCGAGGTGCATGGAACTGTCCATGGGCAGTGGCAGGGACAGGAAGTTAAAGGGGTCAAAGCGGGCGCTAATGTGGCCGCACGTTTTACACTTGACCTGGGATTTAAGCTGTCCATGAAACAGGTCCACCACAATAGAACGGTTTCTCCTTAGGTGATTCTCCCATGCCTGCACACACACACGCACTTGTAACACACAAGCAATGCACACTTTCTTTAAAAAGTTAATTTTATATTTTAGCATATTATATAAAATGAAGCGGCCGCAAGGTGGCTTAGTGGTTAGCACTGTCGTTTCACAGCGAGTAGTCCTGGGTTCGATTCCCAACAGGTTAGTGTGGATTCCAAGCATGGATTAATAATTGTGTCAAAAAGAGCATCCGGCCATAAAAACAGCTAATGTGAATCATGATTGGCACTATACACATTACCTGGTTGCCAGGTTTGTTGAATTTCTTTTTAGATAGTTTATTTACCTAGGAAATAAAAGGAGAAAGACCTATCCATCCATGATGTAGTTTTACCACTACTCACGGTGGGACACACACTGGGCGAATACACTGAACACCACGTCTAGAGATGACACAGGGAGAACATGCAAACCACACAGAAAGCCCTAGATTTTCTCGAACCCAGGACCTCTTACTGAGGTGACAGTGCGGACCACCGTGCTGCACAAGAACAATCATTCTTTAGATAACTAAATATAATATTACATTTTAATTTCATTACACACCTCCTCAAACCCCGTGTGTAAGAAAGAACGTTACTGCATTCATTCATGTATTCATTAGGTATTATAACACATAACATGTCTATGATGTATCTACTTACTTGAATATAAAGGTGAAGATAATTTTACATATTGTAATAAGCACAATATTTAAAACACTTAAAGTTTAAAATTTAAACTATTATTTACTTATCTTTCGAAACCTTTATATTAACTATATACTGTATCTATTGAACAACTTGTAATTGCTACTTATTGTACTTCGTGTTAGATGCTAAACTACATTTCTTTGCCCTGTACTTGAACAAATGTCATGACAAAGTTGATTCTAATTTAATATTTGTATTGTTTGTATTTCTTACTGTAAGTTCATTTTCCCATGAGGATCTGTAGTCTTACCTCTCAAGTGTTAATACATTTTTTATGTATTTATTGTTATTTCATTGTCATTTTAAAAAATGACATCCCAGATGAATATGAATATAAGGTCTTCCTAAATAATTTTTAAAAGAATGTTTAATAAATTGTATTTACACCTAATTATTAGCTTTCCTCCGATCAATACTAAGAAATGAGTTCGTTTCAGCAGTGTACAGATTGGATACAGCACACAAATGACACCATGAATAAAAATGAGACTGAATTCCTTTAGGCGTCACATGACGCAGCACGTCTTTATATGCACTCACTACAAGCCACCTGCTGTCTTTTCATTAGTGCTGCATCAATAAAACGCATTAAGGCTCATCAACTCCGAGAGTAGATTTCAGCTGAAGAAGTGATTTGTCCCAGAGCGTTCTTAATCACACACTCACAGGTCTCCGTCAAGCAGAGTCGTGCACGCCGAAGCACAACAAACTGAAAATCTTATATATATAAAAAAAAAAAAAACCAAACGCATCGAAACGGACCTCAGTGGCCACTTCTGCGTCCGGCCGTCCATCACTGTCCTTCAGCTCTACGTAGGGCTTCTCATGGACGCGGTTCAGGTCCTCGTGGAGTCCGTCCAGAAGAAATGCCAGCAGCTCCTGAGAGTCCTGCTGCTGGAAGCCGTTAAATCTCGGTGCGTATTTTGCTATTGTCCACTAGATCGTAAAATACAGAAAGAATTGAGTACTGATTACACTGAAACTATTAACAGTTCACATTCTTACCCTGACCTAACGACATCATACTACACTGACATAATCAATACATTGTTAAATCAAGTGTTCTATTAATTTTTCTAGTGATTAGTCAACTAATTGTATAAGAAATACTCTTGTTTTAATAAAGAGCATAAATGAATGCATGTAAAGATGAACTGACTTGCAAACAATACCGACTAAAATGCTACATTAAACATATAAATAATTCTGCCGCCAACATTACGCCTTATTATATACTGACTGTCATTATAACCCAGTGTGTTTGTATAAACATGATCATCCTCCTAATATAGTGTTCCTTTCATGCTTCCTGTTGCAACAAATGTTGCTTTACAGAGCGTTTGCTCGTCCTATAAGAGTAGCAACAATCACCGGAACTGAAGGTGCTTTATCTGTATGCTTGATCAAGCTGCTTGATAAAAGGGTCCTTTTTAGTGCCAAGCTGACAGACGGATAGCAACAGTGGTTTCTTTATGTTATGAGGTAAGAAGTGTAACGGCCGGTAGTTTTAGTACTGTCAGCCAGAGTACTCGTTAGGAGATGAGGAGGTATTTAGTGGGATGTCAGAGCTAGTGTTTATTTGCGAGACTCTATCTGCAGTTGAAATGGAGCGTGCCCCCACTAGAGGGTTCACATGACAAGTTTCCCCAGCGAGAAAAGCACGGCTCACCAGGTGGAGTCCAGAGACCGAACCCATCAGCCGTTTGCACCCTTTTTTCCTATTTCGTTTTTTTGCCACATAATTATTATTTCCTTTAAAAAGATTCAAATGTATTAAACTGCCAAACAAAGTATTGTTTTATTATATAACTCTGCATCTTTGGATTCTGTGTTTTTTGTTTATTGTGACAGTTGCCCCTATTTTGCTGACTTTGCTGTATTCTGCCCTCTTTCTATCAGAACCAGCATTAACTTTTAAATATGCCAAACTTTAAACTCACGCATATAAATTAACTTTGTTTGCCCATGACCTTGCCGCTGGTTCCTTCCTGGAACACTTTTAATAGATACCAACCACTGCAGATCGAGAACAGCCCACAAGAGCGGCAGCTGCGAGCGAACTCTGACCAAATTTAACCCTTGTCAAAATGTTAGAGTAAAAATTTCATTTTACCTGGTTCCTGCTAACACATCAAATGTGAAGATAAAATGCAAACTTATTACCGGTACCTAATATGTCCCGCCCTAGATTCACTCCCGGTGGTCATAATGTTCTGCCAGAACGGTCCAATAGATATACAAAGTCTACAAACCAGCAGTACAATACCAGGCTAATGTGAAGTCATTTACCTTTAGTCATTTGATATTCAAAGATTCTAAGTGTTTTATTTATATATAGAAGAAGAAAACAAAGTTCCTTGTACAATGAAATTCTGACTTTGCTACTCACCAAGAATGCCTGATAGAATATGAAAAAAATACAATAACAATATATACAATAATAAACATATAAGTGTTCTACTATCTGCATTTAAACATTATTTACAATAGAGAACATGAAATATGCACAGATGAAATGTGCCAAAAAGAAAGTTCAATAATGCCGTGAATTTAACACATAACAAAAATTTTATTAATATTCTGTTGGCATTAAAGTGAAGAATTATTTCTGAAGTTCAATGACAGTTGGAAAAAGTGAGAGATTTTATTAACCTGGTCACATTATCAACTATAAAGTGAACTATATTTTGTTCAGTGATATATGAACTAAACGGAAAACAACAATAACAATATTTTGATTTAGGTGGTCAAATAAGTAAGCAGCTTTTGATTTTACACCCCCAGCCTTATTAGGAAGAAATCTATCAGAAGGGAACATCTTGCCTTGCAATCTTTTCCCACTTTTTTTTTTGAAAAGCGCTCCAGATCTGTCAGATTAAGAAGGTATCTCTTGTACACAGACCTCTTTAAGGCACCCCACAGATTTTCAATTAGATTCAGACTGTATCATTTCAGTGCTTTTGATGATGTAGCGATATGCTCTGGATTGTTGTTTTGTTGAAATATGAAATCTTTTATCTTTTTGGCCTGAAGGTTTTGACTGATATTTAGAAATATTCTCAAAAAGTTCAACCTTCATTAGACCTTCATGTTTCCAAATACTAGTTTACAGACTTGATGTTGGTCTTGTATCCACACTTAAATCCATGTGTTTTTATTCTTCTTTTCATCTGACAGACAGAATACATGATGTTGCGATCAGGTTGTATTAGACCAGCAGTTACTGGAGCATCAATTAATTACAAAAGTAAGGTCTTGGTAAACAATAATTGATCCGCTTGATAATCGTCTTTATTGTGTTCCATGTAATGGCTTAGAAGCGTATTTGTAGCCCAATTCTGACTGATACCTATTGGCAGAACTTGATCTGACAGAAGTATATATAGGGGTTAATCATAGTCTCTACATTTCCACATAGTTTCAATTTATTATTTTGCATTATTTCATTCTAAACAGGTTAATTTTTTACCTTATTAAACTAATTGCAGATGTCACACTAAAGGAGGAAATACATATGATAAATCAATACATTTATATTGGTCTGATCTAATGACATTGCAAAATCCTAGTACTTTTTATATTCAATATAATTAACATTCCTATAAAAGCTTTTCATAGAGAAATTACTTGCTTCCATTACTATAAATAAATGACTACTATATCTGCAGCAATCGCTAAGTTGAGTAATCAAGTGTGCTTCCATGTGATGATTCCAATGACTAGTCAAGTAAACATATACGAAATACTTTTGCTGTATATATGTTTCATGAGACAAAATGTGTCTCTTAAAACAATGTGTACATTTTCATTGCTGGCATAAACCATAAACTATGTTGTTTTTTCAATATCAAACCTTATGCCTCTAATGTTGAAAACATCCAGGTACCAAAGTATTAAGTAAGTAATTAAGACTTGACTGGGCAACTAAGAGTTAAGGACCTTGCTCATGGCCCAACAGCAGCAACCAAACATTGGTGAGGTTTGAAGTTGCTTCCTTCAGATATGATGCATGTTGAGAGTTTGTTGTCTGATCCAACGGATGAAGCTTAAATTGCTGTTGCTGGTTCTCAGTGTTGTGCGTGAACGAGTTCAAAAGAACGCGTTCATTGAACACGCTCGTTTTTTCGTGAACATTGAACTGAACGCAACACATTTTTTAATAAAGAACTTGAACGTGAATGA
>JAOTRQ010076952.1:0-11863 GCA_028565875.1 Hoplisoma paleatum
TGGTTGATGAGCTGGTTGTATGAGGCACGCTTGTCGTTGAGGTGGGAGATGAGCTCGTTGTATGAGGCCCACTTGTTCTTGAGGTGGTTGATAAGCTGGTTGTATGAGGCACGCTTGTTGTTGAGGTGGTTGATGAGCTGGTTGTATGAGGCACGCTTGTTGTTGAGGTGGTTGATGAGCTGGTTATATGAGACACGCTTGTTGTTGAAGCGGTTGATGAGCTGGTTGTCTGAGACACGCTTGTCGTTGAGGTGGTTGATGAGCTGGTTGTATGAGGCACGCTTGTCGTTGAGGTGGGAGATGAGCTCGTTGTATGAGGCCCACTTGTTGTTGAGGTGGTTGATGAGCTGGTTGTATGAGACACGCTTGTTCTTGAGGTGGTTGATGAGCTGGTTGTATGAGGCACGCTTGTCGTTGAGGTGGGAGATGAGCTGGTTGTATGAGGCGTGCTTGTCGTTGAGGTGGTTGATGAGCTGGTTGTATGAGGCGTGCTTGTTGTTGAAGCGGTTGATGAGCTGGTTGTCTGAGACACGTTTGTCGTTGACGTGGTTGATGAGCTAGTCGTTTGAGGCCCACTTGTCGTTAAGGTGGTTGATGAGATGGTTGTCTGAGACACGCTTGTCGTTGAGGTGGTTGATGAGCTGGTTGTCTGAGACACGCTTGTCGTTGAGGTGGTTGATGAGCTGGTTGTATGAGGCCCACTTGTAGTTGAGGTGGTTGATGAGCTGGTTGTATGAGGCCCACTTGTAGTTGAGGCTGTTGATGAGCTGGTTGTATGAGACACGCTTGTCGTTGAGGCGGTTGATGAGCTGGTTGTACGAGGCACGATTGTCGTTAAGGTGGTTGATGAGCTGGTTGTATGAGGCCCACTTGTCGTTAAGGTGGTTGATGAGCTGGTTGTATGAGACACGCTTGTTGTTGGAGCTGTCGATGAACTGGTTGTTTGAGGCATGGTCATTGTTGAGGATATTGATGAGTTGGTTGTTTGAGGCACGCTTGTGGTTGAGGATGTTGATGACATTGTTGTTTGAAGCATGCTTGTTTTTGAGACCGTTGATGAGCTGGTTGTAAGAGGCATGCTCGTTGTTGGAACTGTTAATGAACTAGTTGTTTGAGGCACGGTTGTTGTTGATGATGTAAATGTAACAGATGTTTGAAGCATGTTTGTTTTTGAGGTTGTTGATGAGCTAACTGTGTAAGACACACTTGTAGTTGAGCTGGTTGATGAGCTAATTGTTTGTGGCCTGTTTGTCGATGAAGATTTTGATGAACTGGTTGTTTGACGCACGCTTGTTGTTGGGTCTGTTGATGAGCTGGTTGATTGAGGCATGCTTATGGTTGAGGATGTGGATGAGCGGGTTGATTGAGGCATGGTTAAGGTGGAGTATGTTGATGAGCTGGTTGTTTGAGGCACGCTTGTTTTTGAGGATGTTGATGAGCTGGTTGTTTGAGGCACGCTCATGGTTGATGATGTGGATGAGCCGGTTGATTGAGGCACGCTCATGGTTGATGATGTGGATGAGCCGGTTGATTGAGGCACGCTTATGGTTGAGGATGTGGATGAGCTGGTTGATTGAGGCACGCTTGTTGTTAAGGATGTGAATGAGTTGGTTGATTGAGGCACGCTTGTTGTTAAGGATGTGGATGAGGTGGTTGATTGAGGCACGCTTGTTGTTAAGGATGTGGATGAGCTGGTTGATTGAGGCACGCTTGTTGTTAAGGATGTGGATGAGTTGGTTGATTGAGGCACGCTTGTTGTTAAGGATGTGGATGAGCTGGTTGATTGAGGCACGCTTATGGTTGAGGATGTGGATGAACTGGTTGATTGAGGCACGCTTGTTCTTGAGGATGTGGATGAGCTGGTTGATTGAGGCACGCTTGTTTTTGAGGATGTGGATGAGTTGGTTGATTGAGGCACACTTATGGTTGAGGATGTGGATGAGCTGGTTGATTGAGGAACGCTTGTTGTTGGGTCTGTTGATGAACTGGTTGATTGAGGCATGCTTGTGGTTGAGGATGTGGATGAGTTGGTTGATTGAGGCACACTTATGGTTGAGGATGTGGATGAGATGGTTGATTGAGGAACGCTTGTTGTTGAGGATGTTGATGAGCTGGTTGTTTGAGGCACACTTGTTGTTGGGTCTGTTGATGAGTTGGTTGTTTGGGGCACGCTTGTTTTTGAGGATGTTGCTGAGCTGGTTGATTGAGGCACGCTTGTTGTTGGGTCTGTTGATGAGCTGGTTGTTCGAGGCACGCTTGTTGTTGAGGATGTGGATGAGCTGGTTGATTGAAGCACACCTATGGTTGAGGATGTGGATGAGCTGGTTGATTGAGGCACGCTTGTTTTTGGGTCTGTTGATGAGTTGGTTGTTTGAGGCACGCTTGTTTTTGATGATGTCGATGAGTTGGTTGATTGAGGCACGCTTGTTGAGGATGTTGATGAGTTGGTTAATTGAGGCACGCTTATGGTTGAGGATGTTGATGAGTTGGTTGTTTGAGGCACGCTTATGGTTGAGGATGTTGATGAGTTGGTTGTTTGAGGCACACTTATGGTTGAGGATGTTGATGAGTTGGTTGATTGAGACACGCTTGTTGTTGAGGATGTTGATGAGCTGGTTGTGTAAGACATGGTTGTAGCTGTAGTCAGGGTTTTACTCAGGTGTGTTTGTTCGTGTGTTGTAGTAGATTGTGTAAGTGTTTCTTGTGACCCTGTTGTGTCGATGACGCTTGTGGTTGCTTTCACAATATTAATGTTTTTTGTAGGAATACTATGTACCACTGACATCACTGTAGTTGTGGTGTATGGAGCTGTCAAGGTTGGGTTTGGACTAGTTGGAAAATTTAACTTGTTACAACTTTGCTGCAATTGCACAGATAGCATGTAATCTTGGTTACTGAAAAAACACACAACAAAACACTGATGAATAATCATTACAGACTGTACCATGGGGTCTCCAAGCAAACCTCATTGTTATTTTGTCACACATAAAGCAATAAAACCCACAGTACATTCAAGACCAGCTATGACATAAGGGTGTTGCGGTCTCTATGGCGGCAGATGTATTTTCTTAATTTTAAATGCTTTTTCATGCATTCTTTTGAACCCGTTTCTATGTCAATGTCCATTACTAGTGTCAATGATGACAGTGTCAGAGAGCTTTAATAAGCATTGTGTTCTTTCTGCAGTATGCATCTATGCTGTGTGTTGGAATCCAAAATGGTTTTCATTCAATTAAATCCTGCTCAAAAATATCTTTTGTATCCGAGTTCTACTGCAAAGGCAAAAACCGTTAACACTTGCATCGTACATTCTCTGTTAGATTAATAAACCACACGCCAATATGCCAATCATCTTTAACTTACCTTGTCTGGTTTACAAGCTGTAATATTTCTTTTTTCTACAACCAAACACAAACAATTATAAGTAAAATCATGTCTGATCATGTCATGGGTTTGAAAGTGGTGGAAGATAGTTACCTGAAAAATGGTAAACTTAGCAAGGATTGTACATTGCACTCTGTAAAGGGAGACAGATAATTATACATTATTATAGAGAATGAATTGTCCAGACAATAAATTGTACTATGGGACTTGTGGGTGTAGGTGACGTACTCTTCTAAAGTGGTTAGATTACATAGGCTAAGCTTTTCAATCTGGTGAAATAAGACAAAAACACAATTGTATATTTTAAAAAGCATACACATACACACACTTATTATCACTTTATCACCTAGTTGATGTTAATGCAATCATAATGGATATAATGGATGTAATCCTGATTAGTCAGAAAGTTCTAGCTTCTTGCGTTTTATTATTTTTGTATTTTTACAAACCACAATGTTATACTCAAGATTTTCTAATTTGGGACATCATACTAAACCATGTTTATTCAACATCTTGCAACATCATCATTTTCAAAATGAGCAACATCTTTGTATTTCCTTACTTTATTTTTCATGACCGTAAAATTACCACCCGAGCTGACGTTCATGTAAAAACCATAGAATGCACCTGAAATGAACAGAAATACGATTCAATACTTAAGAAATATATACTTAAAAAATTAAAAGATGTATACTATTGTTTATTCTTAAAACTATTCTTAAAAGATGCGTACTTACTTGAATCGTTGGTGGACGTGCAGCAAGAACAAAGCTTCAAGAGGTTATCTGAAAATCAAAGCGTTGGACATTATCAGTAATAAGCCATGTCAGGTGTTTCGTGTAATAAACATTAATGAAGCATTAATTAATATATGAAGCGTTCGTGAAGCATAGCATTTGTGCTTAGAGCAAAAAATCTCAACGGTACTAGGAAAAATACTTTAAATAGTAACAGATAACGTATTCATTTTAGAAATAGAGCCTATTATTTCCAGAATGTTTATGTCATTGTTGATAGTGTGAAAGTGTGGTAAGTGATCGTGGTAAGTGTCCGTCCGGTGTGTTACAGGCACATACTAGCACACTTAGAGCACGCATTAACATTAATTAATACCAGAATTCATATAATCCACACAAGTTCTAGTGTGTGAGTTATAGATAGTTATAGATATCTACACCTGTGAGTTATAGATCTATAATAGAGTTATAGATGATGTTGCTGTAATTATACATGAAATAGATTGTGGCAAATGGATAGTAAATGGGCATCGATTAAATCATGTATCATAGTTTTGGAAAGAACTACGATGGTGCCATGAGTTTTATTGTTACTAATTCAAGTATTATAGGTGTATTTATAAGACAGCTAACATGTTAGCGTTAACAACAGTGAAATGTCTGATAACTTGAGAACTTAATATTGGAATTATGAGAAATTGGCACATGGCATCGTCGTTCACCAGCAGCAAACTACACGAGGTGCTTCAGATGCTAATAACTCAATTTATAAACCACATTTAAACACGATGATAAGTTTGCCTTCTCATGAATCTGCTGGTGAGGTTATCTGCTTACTTTAGCACCCTCTTCACAACTAAATAGAATAGTGGTTAAATATTCACTTGAGTAAAAGTAAGAGAATTAGCCTAGCCTTATTATCGGCTATGGAAGCCTTCTAATGGCAGATAAAAACCTGACGTGCCTTTTAATAGGTTTAACAATCATTTTTGAAGTAGCAATAAATGCATTACTAATAGAAGAATTGGTTTTAGAACTGTGGCATTTGTAGTAATATTTTAAATGTAATTTGTTAGCAGTTTAAGTCAATGTTTGTTGGAACAACTGTAGTGTTAGAATAGTAAAAAAAAAAGGATTAATAATTAAAATCAGGCTGGTGGCGTTGGTGTTATATAACTGCTTAAGCAGATCAATGAGTTTTAGTAGTAAAAAGTGTCTCCTGTAATGAAGTTATATTAGGAGTAGAATTTTCAGAAGCTTAGCTAGTTAATAGAAGTAGCTTTGTTAATTGTTAAGGTTGTATGAGAAGTTAAAATTTGTAGTGATAAATACAGGAGCCATTACAGACACCATATTTCTTCTAGTACCCTTGCTAGCACAACTAGTTTGAAGCTGCAGGTGAAGCTCTAGTAGAGGTAGAAGGAAATACAAGTTCTGTAGTCTTTTGGTAAGAAATGTAACTTTGTTAGGGGCGACACTGTGGCTTAGTGGTCAGCACTGTCGCCTGACTGCAAGAAGTCACGGGTTTGTTTGATGCGACTTGTGTGAAGAATTAACCATTTCCTGTCATGGATGTTACCAACAGTGTAAAGCGTGATGTTAAAAGCTAAATAAAGACATGTAATAAATAGTTTTCTTAATAAGAGTGATATTAATTGCAGGGAAAGTGAAATTTGTGTTTTTGTTGAGGCTGAATTATGCTCCGGCATTGACTCAATTGTTATTGAGTTATGTTGTCGCATTAAACAGCCTTCAATGAAAACCACAGTTAAGATATGCTTTATAGACAAAGAAGTATTTGTGGTAGTGCTGGGACTGTCAGGTTTGGTGATTTCAGGCATAGCAGTTGTTATTCTACTAGTCGTTACTAGTATGTGGTAGTATTTGCAGTAGAGAACGTAGTAGCTGTGACATGTTGGAATCCTTGGTAGTCAGAAGTACTTTAAGCAATAGTAAAAGGAATAGCAGGGTTAATAGTTCCCTTGGTAGTTGGGAAAGCTGTGGCAAAGGTAGCTAAAGGAAGCATTTTAGAATCAATGAAAATAGGGATAAAATATTTGAAGGTACCCTTAGTAGTCGGGGCAGTAGTAAGTTTGGTGGCACTTGTAGAAGTTGTAGAGGTTGTAGAATTTATGGTAGGATTAGAATTGGTGGTACTCATAGAACTTGTAAAAGTAGTACGTTCAGTGGTACGCATTGTAGAACTTGTAGAAGTAGCAGCTTCAGTGGTGCTCGGTGTTGAACTTGAAGTGAGAGGCTCGGTGGTACTCATGGAAATTGTGGTAATGGTAGGTTCAGTGGTAGTCAGTATAGAATCTGTGGTAGAAATTTGTTTGGTGGTATTTGTAGTATAAATTGTGGACGTGTAAGTAATGGGTTTAGTATGTGTTGAATATTTTGTGGTAGATTGTTTGTTTAAAGTAGTGAAAGTAAAAGGTTTGGTGGTGCTTGTAGAAATGTGGGTAGCAGAGGTTGGTTTGGTAGCACTTGCTTTAGATGTTGTCGTAGTAGTAGTAGATTCAGTGGTTCCTTTGGTTGAAGTAGTTGTGATTGTACTAGGTCTGTTGGTATTCATTGCAGAAGTCGTGGAAGTAGTAGGTTGGATGGTACTCTGATGGTCTGTTGTAATTGCAGACTTGGTGATGCTTGGAAAAGCTGTCATAGTAGTCACTTCAGTGGTACTTTTTAAAGAAATGGCTATGGTAGTAGATTTGGTTTGTTTAATTGTGCTTTGCGTTGTAAATGCTGTGTAAGTAGTTGGCTTGGTGGTACTCTTGGTTGTTGAAGTTGTGTAAGTAGTAGGTTTGGCGGAACTTATTGTAGGCATTGTGGAAGTAGTAGGTTTGCTGGTACTGACTGTAGAAGTTGTGGTAGTAGCAGAATGGAAAATGGAAAAAGTAGGTTTGACAGTATGTGTCGTAGACATAGTGGTAGTAGTTGGTTTGGTAATATTCGGGTTTGTAGAAGCTGTGTAAGTAGTAGGTTTGGTGGTACTTTTGTTTGTAGAAGTTGTGGTACCACTAGGCTTGGCAGAACTTTTTGTAGGCATTGTGGAAGTAGTAGGTTTGCTGGTACTGACTGTAGAAGTTGTGGTAGTAGCAGAATTTGTGGTTCTTGTAAAAGTTGTGTAAGTAGTAGGTTCAATGGTTCTTGCTGAAGAAGTTTCGGTAGTAAAAGGTTTAATAGAACTCACTGTAGAAGTAGTGATAGTAGAAGTTATGGAAGTAGTAGGTTTGTTGGTGTATGGTGTAGAACTTGTAAAAGTTGTTGGTTTTGTGGAACTGTGGATTGTAGAAGACGGGGCACTCTGGGTGGTAGAAATGTTGGTAGTTGTTGGTTTGCTGGTATGTATTGCCATATTTGAGGAAGTAGTAGAGTTTATAGGACTTGTTGTAGAAGGTGTGGAAGTAGTAGCTTTGGTGGTACTCTTGGTTGCAGGAGTCGTGATTGTAGTAGATTTGGTAGTACTAGCTGTAGAAGTTGCGGTAGTAGAAGGTTCAGTGGTACGCGTTGAAAGTGTGGTTGTAGGTTTTGTAGTATTCCAGGTAGTAGAGATTGTGGTAGTTAGAGGTTGGGTGGTACTTTTTGTAGACATTATGAATGTAGTAGCTTCGGTGGTACTCATTGCAGATGTTGTTAAAGCAGTGGGTTGAGTGAGACTCTTTGTAGAAATTGTGTTAGTAGCAGAATTGTTGGTCCCCTTTGATGTAAAAGTTGTGGTAGTAGCAGATTCGGTGGTTGTGCTTGTTACAGTTGTGTAAGTAGAAGGGTCAGTAGTGATCATTATAGAAGTTGAGCTAATAGCAGGTTTCTGGGTTGCAGATGTTTTGGTAGTAGTATGTTTGGAGGTACTATGGGTTGTAGATGTTGTGTAAGTAGGTGGTTTCGTGGTAAAAGTTGGGGTAGTCTGTTTAGTGGTACTCTGGGTTGTAGAATCTCTAGTATTAGTAGGTTCGGTGGTACTCTGGGTTGTGGATGTTTTACTAGTTACAAGTTTAGAGGTACTCTTGGTTGTAGAATCTTTAGTCGAAGTAGGTTTGGTGGTACTTTGTGTTGTTGACGTTTTGGTAGTTGTGAGTTTGTTGTTACTCTGGGTTGTAGAAGTTGTAGTAACTTCTGGTTTGGTGGTAGTATGAGATGTAGATGTTGTGTAAGTATGAAGTTTTGTGGTAAAAGTTGGGGTACTCTGTTTGGTGGTACTCTGGGTTGTAGAATCTCTAGTATTAGTAGGTTCGGTGGTACTCTGGGTTGTGGATGTTTTACCAGTAGCAAGTTTAGTGGTACTCTGGGTTGTAGAATCTTTAGTCGAAGTAGGCTTGGTGGTACTTTGTGTTGTGGACGTTTTGGTAGTTACTGGTTTGGTGGTTCTCTGGGTTGTAGAAGTTGTAGTAGCTTCTGATTTGGTGGTACTCTTGGTTGTAGAATCTCTAGTATTAGTAGGTTCAGTGGTACTCTGGGTTGTAAATGTTTTACCAGTAGCAAGTTTAGTGGTACTCTGGGTTGTAGTATTTTTAGTAGTGCTAGGTTTGGTGGTACTTTGTGTTGTAGACATTTTGCTAGTAGAAACTGTAGTGGTACTCTGGGTTGTAAAAGTTGTAGTAGCCTCTGATTTGGTGGTACTCTTGGTTGTAGAATCTCTAGTATTAGTAGGTTCGGTGGTACTCTGGGTTGTAAATGTTTTACCAGTATCAAGTTTAGTGGTACTCTGGGTTGTAGAATCTTTAGTTGTAGTAGGTTTGGTGGTACTTTGTGTTGTTGACGTTTTGGTAGTTGCTGGTTTGATGGTATGTGTAGTGGTACTCTGGGTTGTAGACGTTTTCTGGTCTCTGGTAGTTTCTGGTTTAATAGTAATTTGTGTTGCAGAATAATTGGTAGTAGAAGATTTTGCGGTGCTCGGTATTCTAGAGGTGGTAGTTGTTGTTTCATTGTGGATTGTAGAGTTATTATTAGAATTTCCAGCTATAAACAAAGGAATGCTGTAATTTAGCTAGAGAATTTCTAGGAACTAGATCAACTGTCATCCCAACTACAGCCATAATAATACACGAATAAAATAACACGACATGACAAATGAATGCCCACCCTTGCTTACATAATGTTCATATTCCACATACATGCACCTTAAACTGAGGTTACACGACACTTACCTTGGCTAGTCGAGTTACGTTTGACCCGTACAAGAGCTAACTGATCAGACGTGCCTACAAGAAAGCCGTAGCAGAAAATAAGAGCAAATCTCAGTACTAGAAGGACAGTGCAAATCATGCAAAAATGCAACTACTGTTAATATGCATTCATTTATAAAGACAGCATGCAAGTAACAATCTATTGCAACCAACAAAGTAAACACTTGATAAAAATTCTAATTACAACTCTAAATCAGGCACATTTTGTGTAAAGTTGATTTGTCTGCTCCACATGATGTTTTAGTTAACACCCTGACCACAGTACACATTTCCAATGAGTGATGGTCCATCCTAAATGCTTCAGAGCCCAGTGAAGTCAACATGCTCTCTGGGCATAGATAATATTTGGCTTGATTTACGCTTATACTTTTGGTTTGGTCTTAGTTTAAAATCAATTCAAACCAAGCAAGCCTTTATGGATTGTTTGAAATAATTTTTTATTACTAATCCTGTCATATGATGGACATGGAGGTCTAACTACAAAACGTCTTTATTTATACTCCCAATTAAAACCGACCACCGCACTCACCACATTGGAGTGTGCTATCCTGGAGCAGGGCCGAAGCTCGTGTATAGCTCCACATTTGCGAGTCCCAGCCAACGACCGTGCCATCCTCGCATGATCCGTGCTCTTTTACGTCATCCCACATCCTAAATAAATAAAGCTCAATGGTGGCCGTGCTGCTGCCCGGTGATACCTCCCAGGGCTGGCATCCAAGCAGCAAACTTCCACCAGGGGCTAAAGCACTGCCAATTACTGTGTGTTCATGCGTTTCCAGGCCATTGATGGTCAGGCTAAAAGTGTTGCGAGACCAGTTCCTGTGCAAGCACAGTCGGTGCCAATGCTGGACAGAAAGCTGGACAGGAAACCAATATTGCACACCCAAGAGCCATGCATACACAGCAGTGGTGTCACCCTGCAGTGCCAGGTCGTAGAACGGTGATTGGGGTAATGTGTAGCTAAATGCTGTCCATAAGCCCGATGTCAACAGGCGCACATCGACACACACGTTCATGTGGTAAAGCGGCCGGACAAGCCATTGGTCCTTCAGAGTCCAGTGGTCTGAACAACCCTGCAGGTTGGCCTTAGAATCACTTAGGAAGTAGCTGCCCACTGGGGAGGGATAGAAAAAGAAATGTTAACATGTAAATAAAAGTGTTTGCAACGTTTGCAACGACCAGAGTTGCCAGATTGCCAAAAAACGGCATTATTTTACTAAACGCAACTGCCTAATCTGGCAACACTGACCCCAACTAACCTTGTTGGTGTATATTTGCTTGGCACATTTGGCAAAAATTTGCCAGTTTCTGTGTTATCCACTCACATTACTAGATACTAATAGCATACAATCTACCAATGTGGGAGTAAAAGTCTTTATTTCTTATCGGGGAAAATTTCAGATGGTTGAATTACACTTGAAAAAAATGAGATCATTTTCAAAAGATGTCTATACACCAGAGGCGCCAGCAGATGTCGCCATTTAGCAATGTAAGATTATTAATAAACGTGCAAGTGTATTATCACCATAAATCATATCGTAACACATTAATTATTTAATGATAATATGTTACCCTGCATTGACAAGTCATTTTACACAACTTTAAGAACATAATCAAAAGTTTTGGCCTAGATCTCTTTAATACCGACAGATCTGGCAAATAATTTGCTCTGAAAAAGAAGTTTATGAGAAAATTCTATTTAAAAACAAACATTTTCAACACTGATCCATCTTCGAGTCATAATCTTATGACCGAGTGTTACAGGACAAATAAAAGTAATATTCTCACATTATTAAGTGATCTATGACACATTTATTAAAATATTCTGGTACTTATGACTTGCTGTTGAAAAAGCATCCCGAATTCCATCCATGACCATAAATCTCACTTTTGGAAACATGGTGGTTAAGAAGCATGTATAATATAGTACAGAGGTGTTGTCACATACTTAAATTATACGTCACAAAGGGTTTCGTCAGCATACTGCACATATTACCGCTGCCCACAACAATAGGTTTTGGCATTTTCATCCTTGGGGTTGGTTTAGGAGGATTAATTTACAAAGTATGTCACTCCAGATGACCTTTTAGTCATTTAGGTTCTTAAACTGCAAAAGTGTTATGATGTTTTCAGACGGGGCAGAAAAAGGATGATTAATGTGTTCATAACTGACCATGGCAGACACACTCTCACCCACACCTGTGCTGAGCTCTGAAACATTAATCAGTCATCTATCCAAAAATGTTTGTGAATTTTGAACATGCGCATTAAAAAAACGCAGATTGATGAGGTTACAAAAATAGTGAATAGAAACAAGCGAATAAGCGACGATGTTCCAGCACTAAATGTTCATTCATACACGTCCAATCAACAAATGGTACCAAGGGAACCAAATAGCTCAGTCGGTAACTCCTAGACTCTGCGCTAACTCCTAGACCCGAGTTCGAATCTCACTTAGGGGACAGTGTTGCCTAGTGGATAGAGCGTTGGGCTGGGAACCCAAAGGTTGGGGGTTCAAATCCAGGCTCTGCTACACGGCCACTGCTGGGTCCTTGA
>JAOTRQ010076962.1:0-22263 GCA_028565875.1 Hoplisoma paleatum
ATAGATATAGATATATATAGATATACTCTCATAACTATTTAGGGCAGGCGGGAGTTGGTATTTATGAAACAGAGCTTATGATCGGAAGGTTGCTGGCCCCATTCTGAGATTTCCGAGCCTGAAATGCCAGTAAGCAAGGCACCGAACACCCTAACTGTTCCCTGGGCACTATGCCTAGGGCTGACCTACTGCGCCAGGCATGTGTTCTCCCTGCTGCCCCCTAGTATGTGTTCATTAGTGGGTGTAAACATGTGTCTCACAGCACATATTGGGTTAAATGCGGAGGAATATTTCCTCATTGTGTAAAAGCACAAACTAGCGACTATGTGAATCAGTGTACTGTATTCTAAACTGCAAATGAGCGGGGTCCACTGTATAACCAAATTAGCCCACATGTTAATGGACTGTGGGAGAATACACAGATACAGGGAGAACAAGCAAACTCCATACAGAAAGATATTGGACCACCGCGCCAAGATATTTATTGACTTAAATAGCTACAAAAAATACCAGAAATGCACAAAAAGCAAGCTAGAACTTTTAAATAATCTTATAGCTTATTTACTTTGTCTAAAAATAACATCGCATATGTAAATCGTGACATTTGGGTAAGTGAGAAAACCTTAACCTCAGAGACCGGTTGTTCTAAAGGGCAGATTTGAAATTAAAATAAACCGGATGTGGGTTGGGGGCTTGTGTGTGAGTGAGCTGATGGTGGCACAGAGAGATACTGTTGTGCTCTAATACACATGGACCTTTGTGCCAGAACTGTGTATCACTAGTTGTCTTCCATCACATGACATTACTCTAAACATTTATCTATTTAATTGTGTGTGGATTAGCTCTCGTAGTTTATATACAGACAAATAAAATTAGAATGAAGGCTTTAAAATATACAGATGTCCAGTAAAAGTAAATAGTTTTAATGCACATGATTGGCACACATTTCTGTATATTAGAGTAAAAAAACTATTTTCATAATAAATTAATAATGATATTTAAGTTGAAATATATAATGGCCTTAGCAGCATTTTTGTTTTAAAATGAGGGATGTTCATGATAAAGTAAACAGGGTTTGTACGTTGTGAAAATGTATTTTAACATATTAATATGCAATAATATATAAATAAATTCAGATTTGGTTCCCGTTCATTTGATGAATTTGCTCTAATAAAATGTTGCAATTTGAACTTGTTACATTTTATTGGGGGTTTTCTAAAAGAAACTGTGTTAGGTGTATAATTCAATATGTCATGTGTAAATTATAACTTTCTTTATCCTACAGCATCCTAGTTTCAAGCGCCATATCCACATAAAAAGATCAAGTTTGACTGCACAGATTAAAAAAATATATTTATAAGCATTCAGCAAAAATAGATATAAATATATTGTATTATGCATCTTTAATGTAAAGGGTGTGAACAAATTCCAGTTTGAACACTTTGTCCACTAACCAGACAGTGAAGATGTTTGACTGGAACTCTAGCATACAGACAAATTCTTGGAGGCATAAAACAATCCTCCAGAGAGCTTTCTGAAGAACCTCGCATCTTCTTTCTGTAACACACACATAGACAGTTTGTATGCAGAAGGGATATTACTTACATTTCTGACATCATAAAGGATAAACTCAAGTAATCAAGTAATATATTTAATTACAATAATCATACAATATAATATTTCATTACATTATCTAATAGCTGTTACAGGGCAATAGTAATGTACAGTCTGTAACATAATTATTTTTTTTTATTTGTCGACACACCAGCTTCAAGATACTGAACAACACTGTATAAATCTCAGCACTGTCACTAGTTCTCTGGGCACATTTAGTGGCAATGCATGCCGAGGAAAATAATTGGCCACATTGTGTGCTAGGCGTCTGGACAAAGTGTTTGTGCCTTAAAACATGGAGTAAGAGTTCTGTTTCGCAAGACGAGGCCTGTGTATCGAAAGATTGGATGAAATGAGGCGTCCGAATGTACTGCACACATATCAGAGAACACGTGGGCAGCAATTTACCCCTCTGGGAGAGGAGTGTGTCTGATTATTTATCATTTTAGTTGCGTTTTGTCTAATACGCTATCTATCATCACAGTACTACTACTATTATACAGATGTTACATGGAAAATGATCTTAAGTTCTTTTTTGCCTCAATAACTATTAATAAACTATTATTAAGTAATATTAATAATAAGTTCATTAACTATTAATAACTAATGATCTAAAACTAGATCTATTAGGTTATCTATTTATTTAAAATAGAATTGTACTGTACTATTTAATAATACATGGCAGCAGAGTTTGCTTGAGTTTGGGAAGAAACACCGGAACACATCACAGTATAATAAAAGCCCAGATAGCCACTAATGATTAATCAATTACTCACTCAATTAGTTCTCTGATAGAGTTCAAGAGCCGAGGTGAAGTCACTGAAGCTGACCTAAGAGCAACAGTACAAATTAGATGTGACAAAGTTACACACAGTAGTAAGCTTCTGTGTTTTTTGTTTTTTTGTTTTTGTTCCAGCCATCAGACTTGGGGAGAAATTTTGTTGTCTGTCTGTATTATTCCTGCTGGAGGGAATCTAGCCAAGTCATAAGAAAGACGAGATTTGAACCTGGGAAGTTAGAAACTCAGTGTCATGTGCTAGCAGACTGTTGTACCAAATCTAACATTTCAGGTGCATTTATATCTGATTCCTCAAGCTGGTGCCTCCACTCTTTGGCATACTGGGCAACTTAACCCAATACTGCTTATCTGTAAAGACGTACTTTTTATTGAAATTTACATGAATTATTGTTGAGTAACATTTTTATTCATCATATATATATAGTGGTTATACAGTGGTTGCTGTAGACAGGGTTAAGGGTCATGCTGAAGTTTTGTGGTAACTTTTGTGCTGATACCTCGATCGAGGTTGGCTCTCTCTACGCTTTTCCAGCCTTTCTCCACTCTTGCTTCTGGGTGGCAGTGGTAAAGTTGGTGATGAAGCACTTTGGGATACACAGAGAACAAAAACAATAAAATGATCACTTAGACGATACTTTACAAACACAGATCAGGCACAAACTTATGAACACATTTCTACAATTGTGTCTGCTGTCCACCTGCAACGGTGATGCACTGTGCATACGGATTTCTATCACAACCCATATTAACATCTTTAGCCATTTAAAGTACAGTAGCTTCACTTTCGAATTGCAGCTCAAGGGCCAGCCCTGGATTCCCACAAGCATTAATGAGCGTTAGCCACCTTTGACCCGGTCACCTGTTTACAACCGTTTCTTGTCATGAAAATTGGAGGGAGAAGTTTTTATGATTTATATTTGTACGATCACTTACTCATCAGTGTTCAGTGTAAAACTGGCCGATTTTTCAAGTTTCTTATGAAGACCAGCTTGTCTTGCTCTAAAAGAATAAAACAAACAGGCATTTAAGTGTGTTTAAACTGATTACCACAACCAGATTTGTTATAAGGAGAATTTAAGAACAATAATTGTTTAATCTGCTTGGATAAACACTGTAGCACTACATGTTTTTAGAAAGAGACCATGTACTAGTTAGAGACGACATTAAAAACTATGAATATTACTATGGAGTTGATCCCTTTTACTCATTTGAACCTAGAAGAACCTAAATTCCTCCGAAAAGATTTTCCACAAGATTTTAATTTGTGTAGAATTTGTCGCCATTCGACTGACAGCGTTTTTGAGATTAAATGAGAATGCCTGTTTCATAATATTATCCAGTGATATCACTGCTCTGTGCAGGTCATTCTAGATTCAAGTGTCTTCTTATTGTCTTATGGTCCTCGCTTTGTGTATATATGAAAAAAGTTTAAAAAAAATTCAACTAAAATCGACCTAAAAACGACCTACAACTGTTAAGGTACTGTCCGAAAAACCCCAAGGTCGCCAGTTCAACCCATACTACCACTAAGTTGCCACTGTTGGGCCCCTGAGCAAATCTCTTACCCCGTGATTGCTCAAAAAATGTTGTTTCATTGTAATTCTAAGTCGCTTTCTATCTGCTAAGTGCTGCAAATGTAAATATTAAATAAAAACAATCCAATAAACTAACGTTCTTTTCCTACAATTCAAAAGACTCACTGATATGCAATTAAAAATCAAACAGAAAAAATACAGAGACAAACTAACAAAAGGTTGACATGCTCTTTAAAACGTCGTCTTCGGATTAAATTGAATGAACAAAATGAAATCCTTGAAATCTTAATTGACGATAAAAACATAACAAGAACACATAAACAGGTCAGGCATGCTTCTATACATCTGTACAGATTATACATATACTGTACAAATTGCAACTGTATCAGCATTTATATGATATTAATAAAGATTTCAGCAATTTAAATATACTTCTAAGCAAAGTACATGGTACATGGCAGTTACTCTGAATATGGACTGGAGGTCTTTATAATGTGACTTGACAGTGGTGTTTTGTTTTTGGCTTCACCTGTGTCTCCTTTCGTTGCGGTTGTTCATCCGAGCAGCAGCCTGTTGTTTAAAACAAATCAGTTCTTCCTCTAAGTCGGAACCACGTAGACTCTCCATTCGGTAACCTTTGTCAGTTTGTTGGCAGATCTCATTCAGAGAGTCGTACTTCTTCTTGAGAATCCGGTTTTCTTCCTCCAATTCCTCTACATCAGCCTTCAGCAAATTACGAATTAACAAAGCTGTGCTGTGCTCATTCTGAGTGTCACACAACCTAAAACCGAGAGCAGATCCATTATAAATGTAAAATTAATCGCTTCATGTTCTCATGATTATGCCTTGTTTTTTTTAGCATTTGGCCTGGTAGTTTAAGAACTGAGCTTGTTGTCTGTTCAGTTGCGATAATTGAGAGGTCTGACTGAAGGGCCCATGAGCAAGACACCTAACCACTAATGGCTTTTAAAACCCTCCTGATTTTGAACTGAAATATTCATATAATATATTCCATAAATACACTTACAGAATAAATGAAAGACTGAACTATGCTCATTATTATTGTCAAACAGTTGGTGGCACCTTATCTACAATCAGGGCAGGTTCAGCTGTACTAGATATGTGTTCTGAAAGATTTTTTGAAAAAACTAAAATGGCTTAATTGAGAAAAACTATCAGACTTGATGAGAAAACTCACTTGATTTGTTGCTCATTAAGAATTTCATTCTTCATTTTTATCTGCTGCTGCAGCTCCACGACTTGATAAGCCAGCTGGAACAGATACACAAAAACAATACTTAACATAAATCACCTTTAAATAAAAGTTTTTTTAATGGATTTATAACGAATATATTACCTGACGTTAAAGACAAATAAACATAGCTAGACTATTAAAAGAAACATGTAATTGGATCCCCCTAATGGAAGTTTAACACTGTTCTTTTTAACTGTTTAATTTCAATAGATACTGACCAACACAGACAGATCAATTCTGAGAAAAGAATGTTCACTTGCTGTCTAATATATCCCACCCACTAATAGATAGGATCGTAGGTAGAGTGAATCATTACATCCATACAGCAACACTATGATCAGCAGCTATGCTTTCATATTTCAAATCTAGAGTTTAGTTTGTACAGGCATTAAACTTAAATATTAAGTTTTATTTAGAAACATCTCAGTGTGTCTATGAATAGCATTCAACCTTACCTCACCAGTGGAAGTCTTCAGGGATGAGACATCTTTAAATGAGTGCAACCTGCACGATGACACAGCAACATACACAAGAGATTTTACATTTAAAAAGACAGTAATTCATATTTAGTGCAGGCACCTAGAATGATTAGTCAGTGATGTATTATTAGTAAATGCTTAAACATGCGCATGTGACATGACCACATTAAGTTTTCGTTTTGTTTTTGCCATTTTAAATTGATTACATTTATACATGAGAGTACATTCATGTCCTCACAAATCTTTTTAGTAAAAGTTTGGTACATTTCGTGACATTAACTGAATAACCTTTATTAAACTGAATACAAAAAATATGACTAATTTCATCGCAATTTGTAAGAGTAATCAAATCATCTACTGACTGCAAAAGCAAGAAAATTATGCATAGAAATTCATAAAATAAGATTATTTAAAAGTTCATTACCTGGGTAAGGAGAAAAGATTTTTGGCAATAAGGGTATTTTGTGTGCAGCGTTCAAGTAAGTTCAGATCTGTAACATAGATAAATAAATGGGTGGAAATTAAAATCAAAAGTCAACTAAGTTCACAGCCTAAAGCAGAGAGGCCAAAGAATCAATATGTGAGTACATCAACCGAAATTAAGACATCAGCAAAGTCAGTCTCTGGGTCAGAATGCAACAGGTTGACTCAAACCAAGAGCCCGATACTCAGTGCACCGGAGTGTAATTCATAAAACGAGAGAAGTGACATCACAATCGTCTGATGAAGACAGGAAGCCTCATGTTAGTACTAGCATTGTTTGATAATGTTTCAGGGTAACTTATGTTTTATGACTCCCGTGTTGGCCAAGATGCTGCCAGATGACATATTTTTTTTCCATTATTAATGATCCTTTACTGGGTGAAGCGAGTGTGATGTCCTCTACTGTGACTAATGTTGACTAAATAAGTCCGCCTGTCTTTCCCATCCTCACTTCAGGCTGCAAATGTGTTTTTTTGTTTGTTTGTTTTGTTTTAAAATTGATTAAAAAGTTTTAATTAAGTAATTTATTATTTTTGTAGTCTTTTTACCATCATTTGTGACCACTTTTTAAAGTTAGGCTGCAGCTGTCTTGTTACAATTAGGGTTGTACCGAATATCCGGCCAATTTTTTTTAACTACCCGGTCCAATCCTGTTCCGACCGGAAATGACACCACCGTGCCGGATAGTCAACCGGATAATTTTGGGGTGTTATTAAGATATTGTAACTTACATTATCTTAACAATATCTTAAATACAAAAAAACGACAACTAAATACAAACGTTAAACCAACAAAATCATAAAAATACTGAAATATTGTGATTATATTTATCTTCTCATTAGTTAAAACTCATTTTGTTCACAGAGCACTCACAACCAGATCCAATTCAAAACAACATGTTACCTGTAAACCATGTTTTCAGTTACTAACTCTTTAACACACAAAATAAACAGAAACCAGTGAACTTTTAAAACAAAAAAGTCAGTGATATTCCGACGATTACTATTAACTAAGCGCAAATCTTACAAAAATGTGAAAAAAATCACTTTCTTTATCTAGTCTTTGTGTTTCTCCAGTCAGACATGACACAGAAATGCCACCAGACCCAAATATTTCTTAAGCACAAACATGCAGGAGCAGTGTAAATGTACAACAATAAATAACACTGTTCTGGTCTCTTAGATCTTCATTTGTATTAAGTGTTTTATTTTGAACTTTGAAAGGCTATATCCTACTGGAAATACCAGTTTATTCTTAATACTGCACATTGATTTGAACCAGCTAAACATTCAGGAACTGTGATTATTATGCAAAGTCTGGTGGTGTACGGAACTGACCTCAAACACCACCAAACACCTGTTTTAAAATGTTGGACCCTCGAGCCTAATAAACAATATCATATGCTGATCATCTCAAACGAGATAACTTTCAGGCTTGTTTATGCAACACTTTCTAGTAAATTAGTGAATCACTTGACTTGTTCTAGCAGGACCAAATTCCTAAACAAACAAACAGGTGGAGTTATTTGTTTGCTTGTGTTTATGGCAGCAACATACAACTGATCCATGGATCTTAAAAGCTTAAACTTTTATTGTATCAGTCTACAGTTTAGACACATGCAGGTTTGCTCAAGGGCCCAACAGTGGCAAACTGGTAGCGGTGTGATTTGAACCAGCAAACTTCTGGCTACTAGTTCAGAACATACAACCATCATGCTTGCATGGGCACAGATTGTGCCAGCAAGTACAGACGTATGATTGAGAATAAAATCCAATAGATCCGGGCTGTCAAACCCATTTTCACACAGAGGGCCACATCAGCATAAGGGCTGAATGTAAAGGGCCACATTTGGCTCCTAGGCCATGAGTTTGACACATGTGCATTAGACAGAAAAAGTACATTAACACACCATATCTGGATAAATTGTGCATTTTGACCCAGTATTGAAGAAGACCTGGATGAATCTGTAAAGCCTATAAACTCCAGATGTGCATGTGACATGTGGACTTGTTTACAACTGTCAGAAAGTTTATGATGGTTAATTTTCAACACGCGTTGCACAAAGCAGCTATAAAGGTTCAACTCAATAAAACAACATTAACCTACATGAACAAACCAGATCTTGGAATCGGATCTTCTGTGTCTGGTCCCGATGTTTTAGTTGTCCGATAATGTGTCGCTTCCAGGGTTCCAACCGCTTCGAATCCGATCTCGTCCTGCCGGACTGATCAGCATCAGAATCCACGCACTCCACTGTGGCCATGATCTGAAAGCTGTGCGGGGTTCCATTATTAACACATGACCCCTGATGGATTTCGGCATCGTCTGAGATGGACGATCCGAGTAAACATGATGATTTACGGAAACTATGAACACAGTTGCGCAGAAGAGCGACGCTCCTAAACGTCAGCAGGACGCATCACAAGTCAGCTCGGATCACTCAGTGCGCCTGCGCAAGTTTACTTCAGCAAAAAACCAAGCAGCAGACGGCACTGTTCCTCTCAGCCAACACAAACGAGGAAGTCATCTGCCATTAGCACTGATTTTACTCAAGTAAAACAATCCGAACCGGTTAGTCCGAATCACTAATTAGTGCTAAAGTTTCCACCACTACAAGTTCAAGTCTAAAGTTTAGGACTTACTTAGTGTTTTAAGTCTTTCTGTCAGTGTCAACTTACTAATGTTTCACAACCATTCAGCCATCATCTAGTTTTACCACCGCTTAATCCTATCTAGGTTCACACAAACACCTGAACAGTTTAAAAACATTTGAGATTTTATGTTTATTAAAAGCTAACAACAGGTGGAGCGTTTCCAGCAACAGCTTTTTAGTATGTGATGTGGCTGGAAACGCTGGCGTGAATCAAAATGATTTTGTGCGAAGAACTAAACCATTCTAACTTAGGCCTAATATATCCCCATTAAACATGTAATGGGTGGCACGGTGGCTGAATAATTAGCACTGTCCCCTCACAGCAAGAAGTCCCGGGTTCGATCCCTGGGTCAGGCTGGGGACTTTCTGTGCGGAGTTTGCATGTTCTCTCTGTGTCAGCGTGGGTTTCTTCCCACAGTCCAAAAACATGCACTTGGTTGATCGGAAATGTGAAATTGTCCAGTAGTCATGCAAAAGATCCCTGTAGAGATACAGGGTTGGGGATATACCTGGCAACCTACCCCATAAAATGTAATTGCTGGGAATCTGTAGCGGTCCACAGAGTAACCCAGGGTCGAAGTCGACTGAAGGGTAAAATAGAGAAGAGAGAAACATGTAATCCTTGGAAGACTTCAGCAAAAACAAAGAACCCAAAAGCTTTTAAAATCAGAACCTTTAATAGCTCAATAAAATTTGAATAAAAATAGATATTTACATGTGCGTTTACAAAAACAAATAACTGGCAGTAGAAAACTAAGTTTAACCTGGAGGAACGTCGGCAATACTTAAAGGTCAGTCAGCAGAGGGACACATGACCAATTCAATGGCATTTGTGCAACACCCTCAACAACAGTGACAGAAAGCAGAACATGTGGTTGTGACTAGGTGGGTGTAGATTATAAACAACCGAAATAAAAAATGACCAACAGAGCTTTCAACTCTGGTAATACCGTTTCTGGTTTACACACCCAAACACACACATTCACAAAGTCAGACGAGTCAACCTCTTACAAACAAGCTCTGGTTGGACTCTTTCTACAGGGGAAGGGAAATGTGCAAACGACTCAAGTTTTTTTTCTAACAAACCTTTAACCACACTATTATTAACTACCATGTCTGTGGTAATAAATAATTAGTGGAATCTGTCAACTTTGTCCAATGTATTTTGAATAAAACATCAACCAAACAGCATGAAAAGTGCTGAAAATTGCATAAAAGGTGCTTATGTATAAAACTGATATATTTATTGAAACAGCAATAGCGGTGATCACTGATCATGATATCATTATGTCACACACAAAAAAGCACAACCATCAACTTGTAGCGCTTGTAAATCTCTCAATAAGGGTCAGTTTTCTTTTCAGCCATGCGCAACAAGAGCAACTCTGAGTATCTCTCCAAAAGGACCATGGCACGGTCGTCTCGAAGCTGGCGTCCGGGAGAGTCTTCTGGGATTTTGGGAGCCAGTGAAATGTCAGATTTTGGTTCCTGTGGACAGAGTGAATGAAGCTCATGCAGAATCCCACCAAAGGCCTCCTGCAGGATGCTCTTCATCTGCATCTGCTGTTCTGACAACTTATCAATTCCCTGCAGCTATATAAACAGAAAGATAAAAAACTGAATTTACATTCATGACAGCACAGATTTTATTTCCTATTTATTAACAACAGTCAAATCAATTCCATCACGAAGACCACAAGGGGGCAGCACTAAAGCCATTTACAACCGAGTGTGCACACTTGTGATTCATGTGTTCAAGGTGTAGATATGGAGGTGGCATGATGTTTACAATCCAACATTTAAAAGCATTCATTGATCAATATCGATCAGTAAAAACTGGAGGATAAACACAAGCCAAACCATCCAAAACTTGACATCCCTCTAGTGTTGTGTTAGTGAATTACTCAGCAGCACATATGAGCTAGATGCTGAACTATAAAAGGAAAACAGTTATGGCATTGTCTTGCATCAATTTGAAGAAGTATAAAATAACCTCACACAAAAATTAGACATCAATATTAATGAGGACGGAGGTTGGACTCACCTTGCTATAAAAGCTTGAAGCTGTCTGCATGGTATGTTGTAGAACATTCACAACGTCTTTACATGCCTGCAAGTTCATGGACTCATCTGCAGATAAGAAAAGTTATGAAGTTAAATTAAAACGGTACACCTCAAAACAAGAGACGTACATGTAATTAGTTTTTTTTTAACAAAATCTACAACTTAACAGTATGTGTATGACAAAAATAACCAGTGTTGATCTAGTTTATCAAACAAACCAACATTGCTAATTATGATCACAGACAAACCTAGAAAATGTAAAACTAAAAATGTAAACTGGTTTACATGGCTGTATATAAAAGTGCAGTTCTTTACAGGAGAAATAAGACTTCCTACATTTCCTTTTGAAACGACTTATTCACAATACATTTTCTTGAACGGTCATGTAGTTATTTATTTATTGAGCTTTAGCCATTATGTTTTACACTCCAGGACATTCATCACGCAAGTTTAATCGATACACAAGTCATATCAAATTCAAAGACCATTTTGTCATTTTGCCATTGTGTCTTACCTGCATGTTTTTGGACTGTGAGAGGAAATCTATGCAGACATAAGCAAACAGAAAGCCCCGGATCTAAGCCGATGTTTATATCTCAAGAAAATACTTGTTTCCCACTTTTATTTGCCGCTTCCACTACTGCTAACAATCCCCACTACTGACCAAGGTCAGCCAGTAGAGGTCATAATTGCAGCAGGTATAATCAACCCCACCCACTGATTTTAATAACCAACATTAGCAACTAGTTAGACTAGCTCATCAAGTCACTCTTTGTTTAAATTTAATTAAGTAAAGCATACTAGTGTTATGTACAGTATATATGTACATAAATACATTTAGATAAGTTAAATTGGAGAAAATGGAACTAGGTTACCAAGTAACGATACCAGACCTGAGTAAGCAGTTGCTGATGTTCCTATCGCTGAGGGCTTTGCTACAGCTGATATTTCCGTGTTGCACTGTGACTTATTTCCCTCACTCCTCCTTTGGATTTGACAAGACGTCTTTTTTCCTGACGCTTTAAGAGCCCCCGATGAGAGCCTGCTGGATGACTTGGGTGTCAGATTATATTCAATACGACTGATTCGTTTGCGACTCTCCCTTCCTAGTGACTTCATCTCGGTCGGACTAACCAAGGTCTGTTTACAAACTGGGTCCATGTGCTCCAGTTGGCTTCTTAAAGCTTTAAGGGTAGAAGTTGGTAAACTAGAGGAGCAAGCAGAAGACAAGTCCAAGTGAAGTGAAGCACGGCCACCGGGTTTACTCAGAGCAGAGCAGGTCTTTGTGGGGGTTGAAGATGGAGTGTTTGATGAAGACAGCTGTAAAGGTTGGAGGTTTTCCTTACTCCGGTGAGACAATGAAGAACTCTGATTTGGCGCCTCACTTTTATAACAGCCCCCCTTTTCTGAACAAACTTTTGGAGTCTCATCCTGTGAGCTATTCTTGGCAAGAGAGTTATCCAAGCCACTCTGGATGGAGCGTTTTTCAGAACGCAAAGCAGATGAAGCAACATCCTTCGAGCTGGCGGAACCAAGTTTGGAGACCGGCGTGTTCGGATCAATGGTACCATGTTCTTGTGATATCCCAGTTTCTGTAATTAAAGAAAATAACTTCAGACAAAATCACACAAGGCTTTTTCAAAGCTTTATATACACTGACGAAACAAAACTTGGAACGTATGTTCATTCACCTTTGATCATAATATCTAATAATAATAATAATATTTGATTTCATAAGCACTTGCAAGACACCCAAGGATATGTTACAATACAAATGAAAGTCAAGACAATACAATACAAAAGCAAGAAACAAATAATGAGTAAACAACACCGCTTCAATGGCTGAACATTTGGGTTTAGAATACCTTTTCACCACTGTGCTTTTACACACTAAAAATTCTCTCCACATTTAACGTAAACTGTGCAGTGAAACACACATTAACACGCAACTAAACACACAGAGAGCACACATGCCCGGCGCGGTGGACAGCCCTAGCCAATGGCACCCAGAGAGCAGTTAGGGGTTTAGTGCCTTGCTCAAAGGCTTTCCCATTTCTATAGCCACAATATCGTGCTTTAAGACCTTACCGCATTTCGGGTCATTTTTTTGCTGATCTCCGTTGCCATTCAGATCACAGACCTCAGATGCAAGATTTAAATAATCCTTGAAAAGAAGAGACATTAAAAATCAGAGGATTACTTTGAGAAATAACAAATACCTATTCATAGATAGATAGACAGACAGACAGACAGGTGTACAATGAACCTAGTGATGATTTCTGTACAAATATGTGAATAAACAATCAGTGATATGGAGACTGTTAAGTGTTGGTGAATACATGAAAAGTTTTCAATAAATACTCGCAAAAAATGTTTGCATTGAAGCCAGACAACATTGTGAGGCAATAATGACACATACCTGCTAAATACTGAAAGGAATATTAAATATAAAAAATTGAGACAATTTTTAAACAACAACATTAAAAAAAATACTACAGTTAAATCAAATTATCTATTTTATTGCATACGAATTAGCTAATCAAGCTGCTTGTTTGGTTATAATTGTATTACGTTTGTAATGGCTTCTAATGGTTCTTCGTTTTGCTCCAGGCTTGCAGTGCTGTTGCTCGACTCGTCTGGAATACTAGGCAGGAAACCTCCAGTTCTGCTTCCTCCTATCGTACCACTGCAGAAATGAAAAGACATTTATTTTTTTCATTATTTACCCAACCAAAAAACATACAAGTATTTTAATAGTAGTAGGCAAAACTGGATAATCTATTAGATTTTAAAAAGACTTCATATTATATAGTAATGAATATCATCGTACTATACACAGTCCTGTATTGATACGATAACAGAAGACCTTAACAAAAAAGGTAAGTGAGAGTGCTGGAATTTACAGAATCTTTAGTTCTTGATTCACATTTTCAGCATTTAGTAAACGCTTTAAGCAAAAGTGACTTATAATTATGACTGGACATGATTTAAGCAGCCTTGCTCAGGGGCCCAACAGTAACTATAAGGACAGGGCTGCTGGGGCCTGGTGGTTAGAGAACTGGGCTTGTAATTGCTGCAATTGTTCGATTCCGAGAGACAGAACACAAATGAAGTGCTCTTGAGCAAGGTTTACCCACCACACCGGGCAGGTGTTCTCACTACTGCCCCCTGGTGTGTCTCCAATAGTGTGTGTAGATGTGTTTCACTGCATGGCTTGGGTTAAATGCAGAGGATCAATTCAGTACTGTGTAAAAAGCACAATTTTATCTAGACCTTGGGAACCTTCTGTTTACCACTCCCCTATATTGTTACGGTTTTGTCTATAATAAATTTCTGCATCATTGTGCACGGACCCGTTGGTTAAGATGTTTTTACTGCACTGTAAATATGATCAAAGGTTTAAGCAGCTTAATCACCATTATAATTGCTACTCAAGGTGAAAGATGTTCATAAATATTAACAAAATGGTTCAGCACTGTGTTTCAATACTAAAAATCTTAGCTACAGATTTTACAAATGTAACTAATCAAAGCTAAATGTATGTAGCATGTACTGACCGAATGCGGCTCTGGAAGCGTGAGAGGAAGCGGGTAGATAAACTCAGTCTAGGGTTGAGGAAGTTGCTCTCATTGGTAGGCTGCAGACTGTGCAGGTCTGTATTAAACTTTTCTAGAAAAAGAGAAAAGGTAAAAGATTATAATATTTGTTAATAACAATTATTGTTGATTATTCAATTATGATTTCAGCATCATGTTACAAACTTTTTGAGTGAAATCTTATTCTACATTTGCTTTCATGCTGAGGCAGTTTGACATTTAATTCAATGAAAAATGTGTAGCTAAACATGGACAACTGTCAATTAACCTAAATGACGAGAACTACTGGAGTAAACTATCCATGCAGACAGGAAGAGAGCATCCGTTCCACCGGTTAATTCAACTTAGGATTTTGTCGCTGGATTTACCCCTGTGCATAATACGACTGGAAAAGGAAAGTCCCAAATAAAATATTGTGTTGCTGACTGCAAAAACACAACACACCACCTTATACTTTATCCCAGCCAAAGAATAGAAGCCCATTTGATTTTCATGTTCCAACCAAAGATCAATCGTTAAAACGAGATATTGTGTGAACATTACGACCACTAAACGGTAAATTGCTTCGACATGTCAGTACTTTCAAACAAGGACTTTTGTGTTGGCTGTTTGCTAAATAAACCATTACCATCAGTCTCCACGGTTAGTGTGTCAAAGTGTTGGCGTAATAAGTTGGCAGGCTCTTCATCCTCCTCTTCTTCCACTCCAGAACTAGCGTTGGAGCTCACCTGACTAAGTGAGTCAGTGTCCTCTGAAATACGTTTACGCTAATGAGCACATTCGGCAGACATCATATTCACATCATTCATCATGCACAATTGATGGTTACAGACAAGTTCATGAACTAACAAGGGTATATAAAATAAAAACCAAATTATAGATTTAAAAAAATCTGAGTGAACTCTCAAATAACCCTCAGAACAACCATCTAGTGGTGATAAGGAATAACCATTCATGATTATTAAAGACTCAAAGTGATTATACATTCTTCTTGTGATTGATTTAATACTGATCTAGCGCACCATGATATTTTGTGTGCGGTTCTTTTTTGTGACAGGAGCAAGATGACGTCAAGTATGCAGAATCATTCCAGAGATGACATATACGTATGTAATACATCAGACACACAAAAATGTGCATCTGTTAGACAGGTATGAAATCAACTTGATATAATAAAAGGGGACAGAAGTATGGAAACAGTTGTGACTTACGTTCTTGGGCCTGGTCACTGTGAATCTGATCACTTTCTGCTGAGCAGGCACTATCAGGACTCAGCGACTCTTCATTGTCATTTTCAACATCCTCACAAAGTGCCTTCACAAAATCTCTGAAGCATAAACACAAAAAAAGAACCAGCTTCCGCTCAATAGTGTTTATTTAGGAAAAGGTCACGTTTACAACCATTTTTATCATAAAAAACTAACACAGTGGTTCCTTCTAAGTTTATTTTAAGTAATGTACAAGCAAATTTCTAGTTACAAATGAGCATGAAGAAAACATAATAAAGTAGAAAAACCTAGTTCACTCTGGCCAGATAGCAGTGTTTCTCTGTGTGTGTGTGTGTGTGTGTGTGTGCAGTTTTATTCAAACTGAACCCTCAGAAACTCTACGTTTACCTTTTTAGCAATAAGCGGGTGCCTTTATCCATAGTGGCTTACAGTGCAGATGCAGTATACAGCCCGAGCAATTGAGAGCTAAGGGCTTTGCTCAAAAGCTTGCATTGATTAGACCTGGCATTGATAAGACTTAAGATTTAAGCTCACTCTTTTTTTTTAACACATGGCGGTGCTTACCCGTCTCCCATGGTGGATAGAGCTGTGCTGTTTGCAGGGTATATAATATAGTCGGTATTCTCTAAGTGCTTATCGTCGTCCAGCAGGTATGTGTCTTGAAGCACGGAACTGAACTGTTCAGACATCTAGAACAAACAATTACCACATGCGCTGTATAAACACACACATACGAGGTCCAGCATATTTAGGCCTATTATTTTACTTCTACGTTACACACATTCCCCTCTTCATCAAGAGCTACGCTATCATCTTCGACATCCAGCAGACTGTCGAGGCTCTGTGGGTGAAAGTCCACATCGTCTTGTGCATGGTGGTCTTCATCTCCGTCTTCCTCCTCAGCTCTGCTGGGAGTGTCAGAGACGGCAAGCTGGAGGCTCCTGGTCTCCAGTACCGAACGGATACCTGATGGATCAGCATGGGCAGCCCAGCGGCCCTGAGGCTGGTACTGCGGGACTTGGAGTGGATCCAAACTGCTACCTTTGCCAACACCAGCACCCTGTAGAGCACACACGTAAACATAAATAATCATATATATATATATATATATTCAATTGTAATGACTGATTTGTGCTAGATACAGTGCCCCTTTAAAGCCACACATGCTACAATTAGGTTAATCAAAACTAATGTCAGAGAAATTTAGAAGTAGCATTAGATCCAACCATGAGAAAAATATACAAAAAATACCCAAATACACAGCTTTTGTACATTAATACACATATCCAGGCTTAGACCCAGAAAGTGAGTGACAGCATGCTCTGTCAGAGAACCTGGTCCTCACAATCGCCTGATCCAAACCCAGTTAAGAAGTTTTAGAATGAGTTGAACTGCAGAGTAAAGACAAAGCAGTTAACAAGTGTTAAAATCTATAATGATATATGATTTATCAGTAAATATATAATCCCAGAACCCCAAAAAACCCAGAACCACCATTAATGAGACAGCGTACATTTTCTCTTCAAAAAGGTTTAACGGTATAATGAACCTGAATTGTTTTGTTATTATTTGAAATTATTATTAACATTCATTCTTTTATGAATTCCAAAATTATTTGAAATAATTACTGTATTACCAACGGCTTTGGAGTTCATTTCTAACACATACCAATCTGCGAGCCCACATGGGCAATCGGCCGTTGGTCTGAGGCATCATTAGGTCCAGGCTTTCTAAAGAAAAACAATTTAGCCCTGGTTAGTTCAATCACACCACACTCGAAGTACAAGTGTCCTCAAATATATCTACTTACCTAAAGCGGCATCTAGCCTGGCTGGAGTCTTGGGATCTTCATCATTCTCCTTAACCAGCATGCTGTTTGTTTCACACCCTAACAAACCCCCTCTATTTGATGTTTTAGCAATGTAGGTCTCTCTTCTAGAAACAATAATTTAACAATGTAATATTACTATAAAAAAGATATATTCACATATGACTCCATTTACTCTGCATGATGACTGTGCATTCTACCTGATGGCTTGTTGTTTGGAGGGTGACTTGTTCAGGATCCTTAGTCCTGCTCTCCGTTTCCTCTCTGCTAACTTCTTCCTCATGGAGTTAGTCATCTGAGAGCACAGCCGCCAAACAAACACACAGCTGGCAGATGCACAACATTTATCAAGCCAAAGAAGACAAAAACATTTCACAATTAGTGAAACGCATGGTAATGCATTCCATTTTAAATGGATTCCACTTACTAAATACACTCAAATGCATTACTGACCACTAGAAATGTTCAATAATAATTTAATTCTTATTAAATAAAGTAATTACTAAATTGTATAATTATGACCTACGGTTATCTGAGAAAAACATTGAATCAAACATACTATTGAAACAGAACGAGAACTCTTCATTAGTTCTTGTCTTTACATGTTTAAACAAACATGACAGATGCAATGCAATCCACTAAAGGTTAAGGGCCTTGCTTTTCCACTGTGGCACCTGAATAAGCTTTGCAGTCTGAGCTTTGGGACGATGCTGACAGGGTAATGTCTGGTATGACAAATCTTTCTCTAGTGCTAAAAAAATAAGTTCTAAGGAAGAACTATTATTTCCTTTAAATGATGTTAGGCTGTGATTTGTTAGGAGAAAATATTACTACATTTATAGTAAAAAATAATAATAAATTAAGCTGAATCGAGACCATAGCAACTTCGATACGCCTCTTGCACTTGCATCGCATATGGATGTAAGAAACTGCATACCTGTCACCACAAACAGTAATGAGGTGCCTGCAATCTGCACTAAACTTTATACCGGTCACGATTTCTACAGAGTCGAAGGGAAAGGGGGGGGGGGGTAGAACACATGAACTTCAACATTCTGGTTAAAACAAAAACAGCTGCTGAATACACAAGAAATAGAGTAAAACAACACAGACCAGAATGTCCAGACAGACTTGCTACACATTCCCCAGTATCATATTCAAAAATACAGATGCTCTTGTCAGAGCAGCTAGTGGCCAAGAATGTTCCGGAGGGGTCCAGCTGAACCTGGGAGCAAATAAACACATTATATAAATATATATAGATAAATATGAAATGTGGTTGTTGAGTAAGTGATTATGCAGGTTTGTGAGGACCAACATGTTTAAGTTACCATAAGCTACTAGACATGAAAATAAAGCAGTAAACCGGTCAGTAAATTAACTGCGAACAAAACAGTGTTTGTAACTTTTTTATTAAAGATTCACTTGCCACTTAATTACCTTTAACAATGTTCCATCATCAGTCAAAGTGCCCTTAAAGCACTTCTTCATCTTCCCACTTTTCACATTGTAGACTCTGAAAAGTACAAATAAAAAGAAATCATGTTATGGCTATTTAGATTGGGTTTCATTTTTATTTACATTATAAGCATTTAGCAGATGCCTTGATCCAAAGCGACTTACAATGACAACAGAACAATGAGAAATTGAGGGTTAGAACCTTTCTCAGGGGCTAAAAATGTGTCAATCTGGTGGTAGTAGGGCTTGAAACAGTAATCTGGTCTCTAACCCATACAATCTACACAATTTACTATACATTACACTGAATTAATGCATATTTTGAGAACTCCTTTATTAAGTGACTTAAATTACAAGTACATTATCACAATCTGAGCAATTTTGGGTTAAAGGCCTTGCTTGTGACCCAAACAGAAAACAACCAGTAGCAAAATTGGGGCTAGAGCCACACTTTCTCCCCCTTCTTGTGCAGACAGAAACCTCAAGCATCCAGCAGCATCATTATTGACACAACAGTCCTCCCTCTCTTTCTCGCAAGTCAAAGCTTGCTTGTATCATGCTGTTCTAGACATTTACATTACCTAATGTTGCGGTCTTGGCAGGCGATGGCTGTGTGTACAAGTGTGGCATCCAGGTCCATGTCATATAAAGTACTTTTCTCGACCACATGATGTGACCTTGAGAAAGTCAGGCTCTGAGAAGACTGTAAACCCACATGCACACGTGAAATTAGTAAGGCATCTCAAAAAATGTGTTGGACAGTACAAAACGTTGTTCACAGTGAGAAGCGTGGCACACAGACCTTTTCAGATGAGCGGAAGTAAATGCTTTTGTCAGCACCGCAGCTCACCATGCACAACTTTGGACCCAGACCTACAATATAAACATTCCAAAGGTGAGCAATAGACAGTCCTTAAGGTGATGTTTACACTACATATACAAATACAATTGTTGAAAAAAACATATAAGCTGTCATTTCTTATGGCTGAGAATATTCATTTTATATTATGAGAACAACTTTGACATTCATTTTTTAAATAAATTGTAATTAGCAAAATACTGCTAATGATCTGTTTAAGGTGAATTTTATAGAAATGTGATTACCTCACAATGGAGCATTTAACTATGTGTCTATATAAGTTCTGATAGTTGTCTATGGGACTCGGTGCCATTAAAGCAGTAAAGGGTCCTATTTAATTCTCTAAGCCATTAGGAAACACATAAGAGCTTGATCCTGTGACCTACAGGCTATGGCACACTCAAAAAGTTGATGTCAGATATGATGGCATGATATTATGGCCTTATTACAGTCACACAACCTGGCAAACTTGCAGTAATAGAAAAACAAAAAACAGGAACTGACACACAAATGTGAGGACAAGAATTTTAAGAACAAATATAATACTGTTATAAATGAAGTAGACTAATACATTTTAAAACGATGGTTACTTTGGGGGGAAAACAATGACATAATATTTTATTTATTTTTTTATTAAATCATCCTATTTTTTGCCTACATATTTAGAGCATTCACAAAACACTTACATTAAAAGCAACTTATAATTGTCACAACATACAATGCAAGCAAGTGATAGTTAAAGACATTAACTAGAACCTAATCTATTTTCTTTATTATTATTACTACATTTCTGTAACAAACGTTTTACAAAGAAAGCTATTAAAATAGACAATTAAACTGTTTTATTTCCTGATGAAGAAAACCAGAATTGAGTGTGGTTTTTTATTCTAATGGGTAAAGCATTGAACTTACCTGTAAATTTCATGGCTGTTACAGATGCTGAATGGTCATACACAGTCTGCACAAGATTGTAATTATCGCTCAGGTTAAAAATATGTATCAGGCGATCCCTCCCGGCTGAGGCCAGAAGATGAAGACCTGGGGAACGAATGTATGTAGAATTAATTTGTAAAACATACAAATCTCATGCATAATTCTGAATATCATACGACTACAACAACAAATGATTCTAACAAATGATGTTTTTCTGTATTTGAAATAGGCAACCTTAATTACTGGCCATTCATGAATAAACTAAATATTTCTGTATATATTCCCATATATTACCTGACTCAGTGGGAGAAAAAGCCAGACACAAAATCTCAGAATCGTGTGCCTCAACTCGCAGAAGCTCATCCATAAACTGAAGTCCAAAGATACTACAAACAAAAAATGTACAGCTTTACACCATGAGAATTTACTTCTCATAATAAATTTGAGAAACGAAATTGGTCGTGACTGTGTTTGCTATAAACTTGAGTTGGTGAATTGTGTGTAATGAACAAATGTAGGGATTCCTGTAGGGAATATTGGATGAGAAAATGCAAAAAGACTTAAAATGATGTATAACCTTAGAATTTAATAATAATAAGTAGCTATTTAAGTAAATATTTGAATTATATCCTGGGCTTCGTCTGTGTCCTTAGTGCAAGTTGTACATGATAAGACCGCGTCACTTTTTACACGTTTTACTTTAAAAAGAATTTTAAGCCCATGTAATTTTGTATGAATTGTCATATACACAACAAATATAGCTTTAATAATTTTGATGAATATAATTTAATGATTAATAATAAGAATAAATAATTCATAATTTTTCTCTCCTTTCTTCCGGTCTTCTCTTAATATAATCCATACCGCGTAGGACTAAGCAGCCTTCTCGGTGGCTGCACCCACCCTGTGGAACGTTCTACCTATAAACATCCGCGACTGGTCTGATCCATCCGATTTAAAGTCACTCCTTAAACCTCTTCAGATCTGCTTTCAACATATGACAGTTTTTATTAATGTTTCTCATAACTAGTTTTTATCTGTGTCTCATTCAAATTTTAATGATCTATCATGTGTTTTGCTGTGTGTTTTAATCGTTTTGTACATTCTATATGATGCTTGTATATTGAAATTGTCTTTGAGTGTCCTGAAAAGGGCTATACTAAATAAAATATGTTATTATTATAATATATAAGCGACAGAATTCTTGCAAAGCAAGGCTTGCTCACCAAAATATGCAACAGCTCTTACTGAAAGAGAACTTCTTTGCAAGTTACATCACTAATGTCTGAATTAGGGTTGCATCGGATGGTACTTTTTTGATATCCTGCCGGAATCGGCAAGCACCGGATCTCTGAAGCACTATCCTGCCGGAACCGGAGAGTTGGTGCTCAGATCAGGGAGCTAACAATGATGCTGAATCAGGGACTAACAATGATGCTGAATCAGGGACTAACAATGATGCTGAATCAGGGACTAAC
>JAOTRQ010076963.1:0-11861 GCA_028565875.1 Hoplisoma paleatum
ACAAACACATAACCCATAACATTAAACACACACATAACCCATAACATTAAACACACACATAACCCATAACATTAAGCCCTCGCTACAATATATTACATAGATTGTCATTTTCTAATTTACACCAATGCAAGTGTGAAGTGTGAAAAGAATAACGAAAAAAAATAAATGCAGCTCACTTGTAAGTGTCACTATAATGAGCTATTTTTAGAACAGGCCCGTGGGCGACTCATGAGGTCCTCGCGGGCACCACGTTGGTGACCCCTGATCTAGGTAATATATATCTGTGTGTACATAATACCATATCAATACAGTCATTAAACGACTCATTTTACCAGGTGTGCCTGCTGTTGTCGTTGTTGCCAGTCTGAGTGTATACAACATAAAACCTTTTTATGGCACTACAACTAGGACATTAACAGGTGGAAATGAAATCGCAAAAATGTAAGTAAATATTTTTAATACCTTTTTCCTTATCACAAACTTGTGTCTAATGTACACAAGGATTAGTAGCCAACAGTACTAGATAAAACAAGAAACTAAAACAAAACGCGAATGAAAAGGATTAAATGACAAATACTGAAGTATTTGTTCATTCTTGTGCAAAAATCATGAAATCAATGTTTGGTGTATAAAATTCGAAGCTATTATTTTAAGCTTTTTGCTACCATTTCATCATCTCATATCGAAAATTGTGTTAAAAAATGTGTAATTGTGTAAACTGTTCGGCTAACAGAAAATATTTCTGCGTAATACAATATTATTACATAACAGATATAATATTCTAGATATATTGTTTGTTAGACAGCCTTCATACCAATTCATTCTGACCAAGTTAGTATAGAGGCTTGTTTATGGACTAAAGACAGGAACCTGGAGTTCCTTACCTTTACTTAATAGATTAAGCATTTCCACTAAGACATAAGTTGAACAGCCATGCATGACATTTGGATGCTACTCGGGTTTCATGTTTATGGTTAAACCCCAGCAACCAAATGCAGTGAGCAAAAAGCAGCAAGAGCAAATGCCAAACCAATTCCTGTTTAAAAGCAAGTCATACAATTAGGTTTAGGGCTGAGTAAACATGCAAATTGGTCTCAGATTCTTAAACATTTTATTTCTGACCGTTCAAATTTCCATCATTTTTGCAGTAAAAGAAAAGCCAATACCAGCATGAACTTGATAACGGGGATTTAGCTTGATTAACAAGCTCGAGTGCTTATTAAGCACACTGCTAAGGTTTTATTAAAAATACAATCCAAATTATTAGTATAAATATTATTCACATTGATTGTCTGTAGATTTTAAACATTCAGAGCAATATTCAAAGCCTGAAACTGAACAATACTTGCTGCACCTGACAGTACGGCTCCATAAGTATGGGTCTTTCTAGCTTATTGACATGCTATCAATACTGAAAGTTTCAATATCTATTGTATTTTTGGTTGCCAGACTAAATGTTTATTTTTTTAATGTTTTTAAAAAATATATTACCTTTAAATAGCCACCACTATATCTAGTATTCAACAAAAATGTTTTTCATCACACAGCTGCTGGATCACTGATACCAACTTTTTGTACGGCATGAACCTCAGCTACTTCAGCCTTACATTCCTGTTCAACACAGCCATACTGGTGACACTGTTAGTTCAGATCACTAGGTTGACTCGTTTAGTTTACAAAGTTAAGGTGTCAAGATGTAAGGATATTGTTACTGTAATGGGCCTGACTTGCCTGCTGGGAACAACATGGGGATTGGCCTTCTTTAGTGCAGGATATCTAAACCTTGCTGTCCTCTACCTCTTCTGCATTTTGAATTCTCTCCAAGGTAAGAATGTGAATAATTTGTTGCGTATCTAGATACATATTTAATGCAAGCCATTTCATTAATTAATAATAATAAAAATAATAAAATGGCAACTGAGACAGATGTGTGTAAGACTTTGGGTGTTTTTATTATGTGCAGGACTGTTTCTCTTTTTGTGGATCTGTTGTAAGATGAGGAAAAATCGGCATCAAGCGTCAACCAAGACAACTGCAAGTTTTGTGAGCTAACTTGAAGAAAACAGTACCTAACAATAAAATAAGCACAAACTTGGTTTTGTCACCATGTGGGACAAATATTACCAGATATCCCTACAAATGATGTCATAATTTTTCATTATATTTACTGAATTCATTATATTTACTGAAATATTGTCATTTGCCTGAAACAAATCTGGTGATGTTTTTAAAACGATTTGGAATTACAATTTATGGACAATTATACGCCATATACTCCACAGTCCATACAGTGTAACAGTGTAAATAGTTGTTACTATATTTTATTATACATTTAGTTACCACTTTAGTGTAGAATATGTATCATTATTTTAAAATAATTATATTACATGCTTAACTGCTTGCTTTATTTATTGCTGTATTTTATGTTTACTATTTTACAATTGAAGAAATCTTTGATCTTACAAGATCGTGGGTGAAATGGTACCAGCAGCTTTCATGTGAAATTGTTTGATATAAGTATGAAATTTATTAATATTATCACGAACTGTACATTTCATTACATTTATTTTTGCATGTATTGTGAAGAATTAAACCATTTTTAGAATACTCTTTTCACTAATGTGCTAGGAATTATTCCTCTACATTTAAGCCAATCCGTGCAGTGAAACATACTTACATATAATTAATGTAATCCACAGTTTGAAGTGTGTGAGAGTAATTGTGTTTAGATTAACTGAAACATGTAAAAAAATGTAAATGCATGTCAGCCTTGTGTAATATTGAACCTGCGTTCAGTAAAGTCTAATGTACTTCTGTTTGGTACTTCCTGTGTCTTTGTTCCTCCAATTCATTCTGCTTTTATATTTGCTACTGGTTTGCAGTTTAGTTCAGTTACGCCATCTACAAACCCACACTGTGTAGAAAGCTCTGTCTGTTTTTTAAAAATAGAAGCGCAGTTAAAGTTTCAAGAGTTCAATGTAAGACGACTGTAGTTGAATTTCTCGTCATGTGGAATTATATGCTTATTGTTTGTTTTATTCCATTCAAGTCAATGGTTCAAGGTAGGAAAAAGTATATTACTTCAATTGACTTAAAGTAACAGTGGATGTTCTGCTCTAGAAAATAAACAATAAGTTCTAAACAATAATAGTGAGTCAATAGTGAATCATAATTTTTGCTTGTTTTTATGGGTTCACTTGGTAAATAAAGTTCTTATTCAAAAAGATTAGACAAAAACGTAATTTTTTTTCGTCAGGTGTGGAGTGTTCATCAGTTCAGTGTAAATGCCAAACAAGTGACAACATTCCTGTGTAAGTTAAAAAGTAAATTTTTTTAAAACATTGTGTTGATACTCAATTCTTATTATTTTTAGTTCCCAGGTTATAGAACGATACACACCGTTTACAGTAGGTGCATCAGAATTATAATCATGCTAGACATCTGACAGAAATTCCTATAGGACCCATCTTTTTACTTATGTTCAATACAAAGCATTTATGCCAATCTAAACTGTTAATTATGATTGCTATGTAAGGTAATCTGGGGCTGATCAGGGTAATTTAAGATCCGAAAATTGTCGTGCGTTAGTGTACCTTTCAACAGGCTGGCATATGTACCCTTAAAAAATTATGCAATAGTAAAACTAGATGTTGGATAAATGTTTAATTCAACTCAAACCAGAGTGGCAGAAAAGGCCTTGTTGGTGTCATTCAATTCTAGGAGTCTTAATACCCAAGTCAGAAATTGCCATGTTCGTTACAGTTGTTTAGTAATGAAGTAAAAACGTAACTTTCTTACAGGTGTATTGATAATAGCATGAGAAATTGCACGAATAGAAAGCGTGTTAACACCCCAGACTTGTACCACCAAACTGTTAATTCTTTGAATGAGGTAAGACGACACACCAACACTGTTTGAATATTGTTATCAAATTGATTGATAGTTTATTTGATTAAATTTATAAAAGCAAGAAAGTTTTTTTTCAGTTTGTGCTCTCTAAGTTTTCTTATAACTTTCCTTTTTGAGATTTTTAGACACCAAATATTTTGTCCTGTGATGTGTATTTGCTTATTCATTCATTTATACCAAGTATTCGGTCCTTGCTGCTGCTACCACGTCAGTGTGCAACCACAATGATAAGCTTTGTCAGTTGAAATACACATTCTTGATTTATTAGGACTTCATTCCCATCATTTAACAGTCTCTCAAACATTGGTTAAGTTCATAACGAACCGTTTTTAATCGTTATGATTAAGATTCATCACTTTACAAGGTTTTATGAAACACACTGTAAGAAAATATCAGACCACCCAGAGGAAGCCACTGTTAGGTCCCCATATTATTTTTTTTTAGAATGTAACACTTTTTTACATTCTATGTGGGTTTTTCGCTTCTGCAACTTAAAAAAGACAAGTCTGCAAAAAGCTATATGAAAGAACCTAGTGGTTTGTTTTATTTGACATGTGATACGTACAATTTTACAGTGGTAGACAAGTGGGTTGATTTGAAAGTATCTAATTCCTCACAATTGTTCTTTTACAGAAGTATGTTTTGTATTAAGAATTGTACATTTTCTGTTACATTTAAAATAAGTAAGTAAAAAAACATGCAAAAATCCCTAAGTTTAGAGAATTTTGCAATGAACAGGGTTCATTTTAAAAGATTCTTTTAAAAATTGTATGAAGGCATAAAGATTGCACACATCTGGCAACACTGTACATCGCACGCACAATGCAACATCATAATTTAAAAAGCATAAAAGTCACATGACGAAGCACTATTTATTATTAAATAACTGTTAAATTCATTATTTCAAAATAAACTATTCATATTGTCATTTTTTACTAAAATATTTTAATATGGCAAGGGTGGAGGGTTGCAATCCACCTGCTGAAAATCACTGGGATTTTATAGGATGGCCTGTATCAAATTATACGTGTTAAAATGGTGCCGTAGAGAGATGGCATGCTCTGTACAAAAAGTAAAGAACTTACGTTTACTTAAGACATAGTGTTAGTTCTCTTTCCACATTTGGTTGGGTTCTAATCAATGTGCAAAGGTGTACATCAGCACAATATCCTAACAGCACATGACTGCAGTCTAACATTGTGGCACGCCATGAGGTTGCACTGATTGTTATTCATATGACAACCCATCTGCTTATCGACGATTACAAGACCTTTTTGCTTTTGTGTGGTTTGGACATCTATGGAAAAAGACAAAAACTAAACAAAGGCTCAAAAATGCTTAGCACTTAGAACAGAGAATAACATCTTGTGATTCGTTTCAGTATCTCAAAGAGGAATTGGTACTGCTTTTAGTGTCGAAGAAGAGTTTGCAGTGCTGTCACTGTTATAACATATCCCCAATCTGATTAGGAAATATGCTAAAGAAATTAAATACTAAAGTGTTTCGATTGCTTTTACAGACCAGAGTGAACACAATGTATGGACATGCAGTCCTTATTCCCTCAGAAGCCCTAGAGAGAAGCGTTGGGGAGCCATCAAAAGACAGTGGTTATGATGTACCAGTGGTTATATCTGTGCTAGACAACAATATTTTCCAGGTTGGTTTCTCATCTTTTTTTTAAATGCATATTTATTGTATTGATTTCCAATACAGGGTTACTGTATATTAAAATTCTAATATTTTCAATACTGCATTACATGAGAGGTGGAATATTGTACTCAAGTAAAAATACTATGATTATGAGTTACTAGTCTTAAAATTTACTCAGATAAAAAATAACTCATTTAAAATGTAAACATTGCTATGAGTAAATATGACAGTTACATTTTAAGGGAGGGGGAGGGGGACTTTCATTTTACAATCCATTAGCTCATGCATCTTAGTAAATATAATGGCAACCAGAACTGCCAAGATTTGAGCCTGCAGGTTCAGAATTTCGACGCTGTTGTGCAATGGAAATTCCCCCTACTCAATTATTACTGACAATACTCCAATATTATTATAGATATTATTATTAAATTATAGGGCGGCACGGTGGCTGAGTGGTTCAGCACTGTCGCCTCACAGCAAGAAGTCTCGGGTTCGATCCCCGAGTCGGGCTGGGGACTTTCTGTGCGGAGTTAGCATGTTCTCCCTGTGTCAGCGTGGGTTTCCTCCGTGTACTCCGGTTTCTTCCCACAGTCCAAAAACATGCACTAGGTCGATGGGAAATGTGAAATTGTCCAGTAGTTTTACAAGTTCCCACCACTTACTGGTGGTTATCGTCAGGAAGGGCATCAGGACGGAATACTCTGCTCCAAAAATTAACGTCCAACCCCAGGAACTGGGAAAACGCACGATAAATGAATAAATAGATTATTAAATTTTATCTGAAAAATGAAAAATCTGAAAGTCTGCATATTTTAACCATAACAATAGTCTCTTCAGAATATAGATTGAGAACATTTTAAAACATTATCATCATTGATCATTGATTTGTGAAGCATAAATTTAGGCTGATCTTTAAATTCATCCTAGAACATGTCATATACTTTTTTTCTTGCTCTTGTACAGGCACCTTCTGTTTATGGAACGATTCAAGACAAGGTTCTGGGTGTGTGGCTGGGTTTGCATGATGTCCACAACCTTACTTGTCCTGTTCAAATCATGTTTCAAAAGACCAATGAGGTAGGTAGCAAAACCAAAATAGGGAACTTTTATGATGTCAACAAAGCAGTTTCGAACATAAGCATATTATGGTGAACTGACATTTAAGTGATTACTAAGTGTTGTTGGGGGTGAACTTTAGTTTTTTTTTCCCAGAACAATGTCACACGTATACAAGTACATTACAAATGTGTAAAACTTTGAATGTAGTCCAGGGCCACATATTTTGGCAATCTTTAATACATTATTTATATTGAATATCTGAGGTGTGGTGTTTTGGAAGGATGCGTGACTTCCATTAGTTACAAATTGCTTGTCACGTTTGTTGTCTAGTTTAAATGTCTAGCTCTTTCTTCCCCAAACATACTTCTGATCATTGTAACTAAATAGCATCTATCAACATATCTTCATAAATAAAACTGTTGTGAATGATATGTTGTCTGTGGGATCTTCAGCAAGCTTGAATAAAGCATTCAGAACAGATTGTACATTTTATTTGACAACATACAAGCATAGCAAAGCTATATAAAACCTTTCCCGTTGACTATAGAAAGGCTTATCAAAGCATTTAATAAATAGAAACCTTGTTTTGCTGGTTAATGATTGTTTTTAATTCTTTTTTAATTCTCACTTTGGATAAACTATAATCTGATAATGGATCAGATTCAGAAATATGAACTGAACACATGTACACATACTACAATCACTGTTCACAAAGCAAATTTCCCCACATTCTGAATGTTATTCTTGTAGAAATGGGACTCATGTAACTATATAAACATCAATGCTTAGTAAAGAATAACACACATTGTTCATATATTATTTTTGAGACTGGGAAGACTGGGGAAGCGAGATGTGTCTTCTGGAAGTTCTCTAAAGAGGGCCAAGGTAATTAAGCTTTTTGGTAATATGGCTGGTTATGTTTAGTGGGGATTTAAGTGATGCTAATGTTTGTCTTTTATTATTATCAGGCGATTGGAGCAGTGAGGGCTGTAAGACGGTGAAGAACAACACACATTTCAACTGCCATTGCAATCACCTTAGTTTCTTCGCAGTGCTTATTGTGAGTAAAGGTTATACACAGAAAATATTGTTTCTATTTTATATTTCACATTTTTTTTATACATTATAAAATATGTATTTTATAAATCATTATACAGTTATTCTTAATAATATCATTAGTTATTGTTGTTGTATTGTCTTATTGTATTCTAATCTCTTGATTTAGCTATATAAAATGTCTAACTCCAATTTGAGTATCCAATAAACACAACTATTAACTTCATACTACTTGTTTTTCTTGTTAAAATGACAGAGTCCTGGAGATGAACAAGTTTATGATGTTCAGCCTCTTCAGTATATATCATACATAGGCTCTTCATTATCCGTGCTGTTCACTGCTATCACAATGCTGATGTTTTTCAGCCGGAGGTAAGAGATCTAAACCTGAGATCTGGCAGACTTTTTTGTGTTTGACATACTTTTGAGCAAGAATCCGTTTCCTGTCTAGTATAACTGTGTCTTGTGTGCAGAGCAAAGTCTATAAAACACAATTTTAGTGTCTATAGTGTCCTGTAGAGGTCTGATTTAACCAGGCTGATTATGTTTAGAAAAAATACATATTGCAATTGCAATTCTTATCACGTTTTAAAAGCTGTTTGCAATTAGCCTTTTAATCATATACGCTTTATAAACACTTTTCTATATCTGTCCCAGTTTTTAAAGTATATGGTAATGGTAAGATTTTGTATTTTTGTTTCTCTCTCACAACACTCACAACCCAATTACAGGCATTGAATTCATTCCCACCAGTGCAGACAGATATTTACCAGTTCCCATACAAAATTATATCATCTTATATTGCTTCTCATATCTTGTACCAAATTCACATTTCTTCATTATATATAAATATTTTTATGCTTATATAATATATAATATCAATATGGTCCTGTTTTTGTCCTGTCTTGATTTTTTTTTACAATACACAAAGTCTTTACAGAATCCAGGAGTGACTGACCTGGATTTAAAGTTGTTGTTAAACAAAATAAAACGTACAGGATAAAAACTTAGGACAAATCATGTGATCAAGCCCTTTCTGAACACCACTGAGTTGGATTATGTAATGTTTGCTTGCATCAGTTCCTGATTTCACAAACCGCGTTATGGCTAATTTCCACAGATACTGTACACAGAAATCCTGTTTTTAATAAAGATTTTGAAATAAATAAATTTCATTGTGTCTACAGAGCACATTTTGTTGTTAATATAGTCTATGTTTTATTTTTACAGAAAAAAGAAGACAGATCACTCTGTAGTCATTCATGTACAGCTGTCTGGTTCACTGTTCCTTCTGCATGCGCTCTTCCTGGCTAGTGCGTTTTCATCTCAAACTGAAAAGGTTTTATGTCAGGCTCTTGGGCTCATGCTACATTGGGCTCTCTTAACCACGTTCACCTGGACTGCCATTGAAGGGTTTCACTTGTATTTACTGTTAGTACAGGTTTTTAACATCTACATTAGAAGATACATGATGAAACTGAGCCTCGTGGGCTGGGGTGAGTCAAATCAATAATTAGATACAATTAAATACACTGAATTTACAAAGAGACATGTTACCATGTTACCTCTCTTTTTCTATAGGTGTACCTATAATTACAGTCATGGTTTGTGGAGTGGTTGGTGAATATGGCAAATATTCTCTCACATACAGCGACAACAAAACATCCGATCTGTAAGACACTATGTGTTAAATCACTCAATGTGTTTGCATGTACATATTGTCTAAAAGTATGTGTGTTCTCTTATTTACTCATTTTCTGAAACTCATTATTAATCAGAGTTGTATCTGCTTCGGAAGCGTTTCAATTGGCACAAGGCACACAGGAGACTCTGGGCAGTGATGGCTTAGTGTTTAAGGTACTGAATTAGAGACCAGAAAGTTTATGGTTCAACCTCCACTACTACAACTTGGTAGTAGTGGAGGTTGAACCATAATCTTTCTGGTTGTCACTGTTGTGCCTGTGAGCGAGGCCCTTTATCCTCAATTGCGCCCAAAAAATTTCAGTGTTCCACTGTAATCGTGAGTCGATTTGGATAAAGGCGAACATGAAAACTCAGGAACTTGTCTGTTGCTGCTAGACAGCGAAGCACAATGTTGATAAGCAGCATCCCAAATCTAAAATGACTACATTTACACCCACATCTTTAGATCATTATTGATGATAAATGTAGGTCAAAGCCTGTAGAGGTGAATAAATCATCTTGTAGAGGCTTCTACTTAATAAATCAGGCTCCATTTATCTCAAAGAAAGTAAGCAATTATCATTCCGACATTAGAAATAGAAAGATTGTCGGCCAAATTCTACTGCCAAGCAAGGGGAGTTTAAAGACTAAAACCTGCTTGATAATTAGAACATTTACAGTGACGTATAAAATTGTATAATAGCTAGTATAAAGTTATGAATTAGTATTACAATAAAATCAGTCAAATTTGTAGTGTATGGAAATGTCTGTTATGCCTCGAGCCTGGGAAAACTGAGAATGAACGATCACCCTCAATGGTCACTATGAAGTAGTGTCGTCATTTTGCAGTCTGTGCCATGTTGCTTATAACCATATTTAATGTTCCAAAGATTTTTTACTAAGAATTATCAATGATTTTTTTTACAAAATAGTCTCCACCATCCTCTGTATTACATTCTGTTATGTGTGCATTTTCTCCTGCTTTATAGACAGACAATAAAAAATTGGAAGCATTTTTGTTGTTTTTGTAAAATGTGAATAGAAACATGTATACAATCTTTCCCACGTATTATCACAGTAATGTTATCATGAATGGAGTTTCCCATCACTCCCATAATAGAAGTGACAAAAGTACAATAATAGCTTACTTAAATAGAGAAACGTAGGCGTTTCCTGTGTCACAACGTATTTCAATGATTCATGTTGTACGTGTTGATTGTCAGCTAAAGCAGTTTGGATGCCTTAAATACCGTACTTAAAATATGAGTGGCTACATTTCTCCAGTTTTTAATACCATCACTTAATCTAGAACCCTTTTGACTGCAAATAACATATAAACCTATATACTGTAGTATGCATCTAATCTGCCTTAGTGTTTAGACTTTAATTCAAACTTAAATTAAGTTTTGAATCTTTTTCTCTGCACAGATGCTGGATAGTCACTGATGCTTTGAAATACGTATCCGTGAATGGCTTCTTGGGACTGGTTCTGCTCTTTAATGCAACGATTCTGGTCGTGATGATGGTAAAGATGTGGCAGCTGAGATTGCGGGGTGTCCAGAGAGGCTTCAGAATGAAAAGAATGTGGAAAGACTGGGTCACAGTTCTAGGGCTCAGCTGTGTTTTGGGGCTTCCATGGAGTCTGGCATTTTGTACATATGGACCACTGAGTATATTAGGAATTTACCTCTTTACCATCCTGAACAGCTTGCAAGGTATGTGTTCCATGTAATGTCGTTGTGTGTTGATTTGCCTCACTAGAAAATAATTCCAGGTATTTGTAGATTTGTGGAAATAAATATTGTTTTTATTTCTGTTTACTTTAACAGGTGTTCTTATGTTCTTGTGGTTATTATCAGTATCTTGCAAGTCAGTTCACGAGGAACAGAAATCATCAAAAACCATATCCATGAGTAATCTCAGCTCATGATCTCAGCGCTGAATCACTGTGGATTAAACAGACCTGCATAAACTGAGATTTTTACATTTGCACATAAAGGTCAATTTCACAAGTACAGTTATTCATGGACAAAAATGATATCAGCAATAAACATGACACAGCAAAGGAATTACTGGAGTTATTCGACAGCTCTTCGAGATCATCATCACATTCCATATTTGCCAGAATGTGTTTTATGGTGTAGGTTGTGGTGTATAAGTCAGTTTTTCTATTAATAGAACCATTATGACGAATTTAACAGATGGTTATAAGGGGTAGAACATAAGCAAAATAATTTTAATAAAAAATATAACCGCAAGCGGTGATTACGGGGTCCGAGAACATAACAAAAGAACAAAATAAAGAAATTAAAATTAAAATAAAAAAAACAACAAGAACAAAATAAAATAAGAAAAATAAATAAGAAAAACAAGAACAAAATAAAAAAATGAAATGACAAAGATTTTGAACAACAAGAACAAAAAAATTATAATTAAAAAAAATTTGAATAGACATTGGATCATTTTGAATGATAGAGCTCCATCAGTAAAGCTGCATTGAACAT
>JAOTRQ010076993.1:0-11858 GCA_028565875.1 Hoplisoma paleatum
ACACACACACACACACACACACACACACACACACACACACACACACACACACACACACACACACAAGCATGCATGCACGCACACGCACACACACACACACTGTCCTTGTTTCCAGATGGACTGCATTTTCGGGGTGTATTGCTGCACCCCAGGTGGCCCTGGATACTAAAGCATTTATTTAAAAAATTATAAAAATAAATAATTAGTTAATATTATGTAATGGTATTACAAAAAGGTAATAAACAATATAAACAATTATATAAATAAACGAAATTAATTATCGTATATAGTATTGTTATCTGGGCTTCGGGGTTAGCATCGTCACCTGACAGCTTCCACGTGAGTCTCCGGTTTCCTCTCACAGTCCGAAGTCATGCATTCAGGTTACAGAAACGATTCTAGTTCTATAATAAGATGTAAGAAATTCATCTCCCCCCACCAATAGAAAAACAACCCTGATATGATGCAGCCAGACGAAAGACAAGAACAAAAGCTCCATCAGCGCTCAGAGCTCGAACCCTCGGAAGATGTTTCAAAGGCTAAAAGTCCGTATAAATAAAGCGGCAGTAGAGGGCGCCGCGGTTCTGAATAATTCAGCTTTAAGGCTTTTACAGATCGATGTCGGAATCTGAAGAGAAATCTGAAGTTTCGCCAGAGAGAAGGAAACACATCTGAGTCTGAGGGAGGTCAGGCGTAGGTCAGGTCCACGGTGTGTGTGTCTCTGTGTGTGTGTGTGTGTGTGTGTGTGTGTGTGTGTGTGTGTGTGTGTGTGTGACCTTTCCTCCTTCAGACCCGACAGGTCGTGTGTGTTTCTAACATCATAAAAGAAGAGAAAGGAATCAGATATCGAGTGTTACCAGCGCTTAATCCTGTTCGAGGTCACGGTACGACATGCGCTGGGCGAATACACGAAACACCTGAACAGGTCGTCGGTCTGGTGCTGCATGTCTTTGGGCTGTGGGAGGAAACCAACGCAGATGTTTTAAGTATCATCCATTCATCTAATAAAAAACATACATTATTATTATTATCATTATTATTTTCTTACCACCGGGACAGATTTGGTATGTACTTACTTAATACTCCCATAGTTCCAGTAGTTTAGGGAAGGACCTCCATGCACTTTGGATGTTAGTAACATTTGGTTTTGTGCTTTGTACCCGAGCTCACGCTGGTGAATTCTGTGTGCAGGGATCGTGAGGATAGCGCTCTCCAACATGGACCGGGAGGTCCGGCGAGACTACCAGGTGGTCATCCAGGCCAAAGACATGGCGGGCCAGATGGGTGGTCTGTCCGGAACCACGGTGGTCAACGTGACCCTGACGGACGTGAACGACAGTCCGCCGCGCTTCGCCTCCAGTCAGATCCTGAATTTCACACCATTTTGAGATTTAAGAGCGAATGATGTGCGGAGATTTGTGGGTATTTATCTGGTCTCTTGTTCTCTGTTGCTCCGCTTCAGGCTCGTACACGCTCAGCACGTACGAGTCGGCCGAGGTCGGCTCCACCGTGGGTCGGATCAGGGCCCTCGACGGGGACGAGGGCGAGAACGCCGAGATGAGCTACAGGATCCTGGACGGGGACGGAAAAGACTCGCTCGATATCATCACTGACGAACTGACACAGGAGGGAATCGTCGTCGTCAAAAAGGTGAACAATTGTAGCATCTTTCCTTCATTCCGTGTGAAACGGCATGTCTTTGGACTGTAGGAGAAAACCAGAATACCCAGCAAGAACCCACATAAACACAAATAAATAAAAGGTTAAATATATAAATGCACACATGAATAAATAATACAATTCAATAAATGTTATATAAAATTTCACTATATTAAATACATTTAAATACAAAAATGTCAGGCACACAAGTGATACATAAATGCCTGCATTACCATCGCAGCCCACTAGGGCTCCACAGAGCTCTTTATAACTTCTCTGTGCTCCTCTGCAGAAACTGGATTACGAGAGTCGGCGTGTTTACACGGTCAAAGTGGAAGTGAGCAACACTCACACAGACCTGAGCTTCCTCCATCTGGGGCCCTTTTTGGACACCACCACAGTTAAGGTGGCGGTGAAGGACATGGACGAGCCGCCGGTCTTCAGCAAGCCGCAGTTCATTATCGAGGTGAATGAGGACACGCCCAAGGGGAGCATCATAGGGACGGTGACGGCGTGGGACCCGGACGCTACAGACTACCCCGTTCAGTGTGTGAAACTTAACTGACTCATTCATGGTCAGGTGTCCAGATACTTTTGACCAGCCTTGAGTAACATGAGTCTCATTTTTTCTCTCAGGTTTGCCATCGACGAGCACACAGATCCAGACCGGCTGTTCCACATCAACCCTCGGAACGGCTCCATCACCACCCTGCGGTCTCTCGACCGTGAGGCGTCCAGGTGGCACAACGTTTCCGTCCTCGCCAGTGAATTGAGTAGGTTTAGCTTCCCGGGACACGCAGCAAAAAACAACTACTGGCAACCGTGCCTCAAATTCCCAATCATCTGTTTTCCTCTAGATAACCCTCGCCAGAGAAGTCGGGTCCCGGTGCTGATTAAAGTCCTGGATGTGAACGACAACGCTCCGGAGTTCGCCATGTTCTACGAGACATTCGTGTGTGAGAACGTCAGAGCCGGACAGGTACCTCAACATCACGGCACGACCGGTTGTGAAACATACAACCAAAATTAAAGGTAGAAGGAGTGCGTCTTATTCTGGAACGGCTGGGGTGTCCTCAGTTTCCAAAGAGTCTCCATCATCTTTACTTGGACTTAAAGAGACCAGACCTCTAAATCTGGACTGACAGGTACAAAAACCACAAGGCTCCTTTACTGGGACTGAAGGGAACAAAAGGAACTAAACGATTTTACTAAGACTGACGGGTACAGACATCACAAGACCCTTATAAAGTATAAAAATAGCCGACACCAAACTCGGACTGGCGGAAAAATACATCATTATGAGGACTAAAAGGTAGTAAAGTCAAATCTGCTTTATATGAACACTTGTACATCTTTTTAGTTGATGTTGGCAGGTACAAAGAACGTTTTCTCTTTTGTTGAGACTAAAGCGAGAAAAGGCCAAACCTTTTTTTACTAAAACTGGCTAAGGTCAGGTCTCGTGTAATTGGACAGGCTGGTATAGAAAATGCAGGTACAGCGAGCAAGACGCCTTTACTGGGATTAAAGGGGACAAACCTAACGTGGGCTGGCAGGTACAGAAGACCGACAGATACTAAGGTCAAGTCTCTGGGACTGACGGATACATGGACATCAGCTTCATTACTGGAACTAAAGGAAGCACAAAACCTTTTTTTACTGTGGATGATGAGCATTAACGTCTTGACTTCTTGGTCAGAACTGAAAAGAACCTCTTTTACTGGGGTCGTCTAGTAGAGAGGCTAGAATTGCATTATTGTGACTGACTGGGAACAAATTCCTGGTAACCCAGTCCTCACTTCTGGGGTCTTGTTGTTTTTTCTCTCCCCAGTTGATCCAAACCATCAGTGCCATCGACACAGACGAGCCTCTCGTCGGGCACAAGTTTGTATTCAGCCTCAGCACCACCAACCCAAACTTCACCATCTTTGACAACGAAGGTAAACGATTATTTAAACGAGTGTATCTTGGGTGTCTCTGGACACGTCCGACATGATGGACCGTGTCGTCTCGGCTACAGATAACACGGCGAGGATCCTGACCCGGCGCAGTGGTTTTAACAGGCAAGAGATGAGCACCTACTTCCTGCCCGTGGTCATCTCGGACAGCGACTATCCCATCCAGAGCAGCACCAGCACCCTAACGGTTCGAGTGTGTGGATGTGACAGTACTGGCAACCTGCGCTCCTGCAGTGTGGACGCTCTCCTGCTGTCAGCCCGACTCAGCACCGCCGCCCTGGTGGCAATTCTGCTCTGCATCATCATTCTTCTTAGTACGTACTAGCTTCCTCAGCACGTCAGTGTCTTAATAAAGTCTTACTCATCAACATTCCAGAGTCTCCGATTGTACTTGAGTCAGGTCCAGAGTCTCCGATTGTACACGAGTCAGTTCCAGAGTCTCCGATTCTACTCGAGTCAGTTCCAGAGTCTCCGACTCTACTTGAGTCAGTTCCAGAGTCTCCGACCCTATTTGAGTCAGTTCCAGAGTCTCCAATTCTACTCGAGTCAGTTCCAGAGTCTCCGATTCTACTCGAGTCAGTTCCAGAGTCTCCGATTCTACTCGAGTCAGTTCCAGAGTCTCCGATTGTACACGAGTCAGTTCCAGAGTCTCCGATTGTACTCGAGTCAGTTCCAGAGTCTCCGATTCTACTTGAGTCAGTTCCAGAGTCTCCGATTCTACTTGAGTCAGTTCCAGGGTCTCCGACTTTACTCGAGTCAGTTCCAGAGTTTCCGATTCTACTCGAGTCAGTTCCAGAGTCTCCAACTCTACTCGAGTCAGTTCCAGAGTCTCCGATTCTACTCGAGTCAGTTCTAGAGTCTCTGATTCTACTTGAGTCAGTTCCAGAGTCTCCGATTCTACTCGAGTCAGTTCTAGAGTCTCCGATTCTACTCGAGTCAGTTCCAGAGTCTCTGATTGTACACGAGTCAGTTCCAGGGTCTCCGACTTTACTCGAGTCAGTTCCAGAGTCTCCAACTTTACTCGAGTCAGTTTCAGAGTCTCCGACTCTACTCGAGTCAGTTACAGAGTCTCCGATTCTACTCCAGTCAGTTCCAGAGTATATAAGCATCATAGAGACACTGAGCATTCTAATCAGATCTTAGTTCTGTCTTATGAAGCATCATCTCAAGTAAAATCTCTGGAGTGACTTGAGTAGAATCTTGACACTGGACTTGACTTGAGTACATGTTGCGTGTACTAACCGTGGTTTCTTGTCCCCCCTCAGTGATCGTGGTAATGTTCTCGGCTCTGAGGAAGCAGCGGCGTAAGGAGCCCCTGATAATCTCCAAGGAGGACGTCCGGGACAACGTGGTGAGTTATAATGACGAGGGAGGTGGCGAGGAGGACACTCAGGCCTTTGACATGGGAGCGCTGCGCCACCCGGAAGCCATGGAGGAGAACGCCAAGCTGAGACGTGACATCATCCCCGACGTGCCCTTCCCGTATCCTGCCCGCTCACCTGCCACCAGCTGCCATGACCTCCGCCACTTCCTCTTGAGCCGGCTGACAGAGACGGACGCCGACGCCACGGCCCCGCCCTACGACTCACTGGCCACCTACGCCTACGAAGGAAGCGGCTCGGTCGCTGAATCGCTCAGCTCGCTGGATTCGGCGGCAAACGATGTCGACCACGAGTACGACTTCCTAGCCAACTGGGGACCGGAGTTTACAAAACTAGCAGAAATGTATATGGGGAAGGAAACGTCCCCGGACAGCTGAAGGAGCTACGCTGGACCGTCGTGCTGGAAGAATCGACTTTTTTTTCTTTTTATTAAGAATCATCTTGATTCTCAGATTTTACTCGAGTCAACGGAGTAAAGCATCATAGAGACACGGAACATTTTTAAATCTTAGACCTGACATGAGTCAAATCTTTTATGCTGGACTCAACTAAAGCCTGACTCGAGTCTAATCTTAGACCCTGGACCGGACTATGCTGGACGTCGCTACACTGGAACATTGTTGGCATTTTTGTGATGTTTTCTTTTTCGTGATGCCGTTTGTTTACACCCCCCCCCCCCCCAAAAAAAAGAGAAAAAACCCCAATCATTTGCTTGTATGAGTGACTTTACTTCATAAATAATGATCACATGACCACAGATGCCGCAAACCCACACGGGATCGGGTTGGAAAGTTCTTGACGTTTTATATCCATATTTTTTATGAATATATTTTAATAAAAAATAATGAATGCATCGACTGTTCTGTCTAGGTTGTGGTGGGTGTTTTCCCCCTCCAGGTGGCGCATTTTATTTATTTATTTAACCAGGCATGTCATTAGGAACAGCTCCACAGGAATGTGTTGTGCTGGCACACCAGTGCTGAGATTCTGAACACCTGGAATGTGTTTGTATGTCCATGAGTGGAACCCCGAACAGCAAACTCTCGTATTAAATGAAAGCTCCACGCACCCCGGCGAGGACCTCATCCTGTCGCCGCTGGTAAAACATCAGAGAGACTGAACATCACTTCAGTCCCGAACACGCCGTTCTTCAAACCGCCACGACGAGAGGAGATAATGAGCCATAATGACCGCACCCATCGAGTCGAGCAGCAGGGGGCGTGCGGAGTTATGCTCGAGTCTTACGCCTCTGAACAGTGTGTTAATTGTGGGCGTGCGAGTGCTAATGATGCAGGTTTAGATCACAAGAGGTTCTTCATACTGACTGGAGTAAGAACTGCTCGGTTTAATTATTCTGTCTTTGTTATTGGTGTAAAATGTTAGAGACAGGAAAGCAAAACACTGTCTGATTATTATTATTACTATTTTTATTTTTATTATTATTATTATTATTAGTAGTAGTAGTAGTAGTAGTAGTAGTAGTAGTAGTAGTAGTAAAAGTATGTTATTATTAGTACTAGTACTTTATTATCATTATCAATAGTATCATTAGTAGTTGTAGTAGTACTTTAGTAGTACTTGCACATTCACCTACTTTGATCTGTTTGGCTGTAAAGCAGAAAATGAGCAGCAGGTGGCAGCACTTACCCAGTCAGTGTATATTTGCTTCATTATGGGTTCTTTATTGTTTATAAAGTTAAAAGTGCTCGTTTTATATAGCATTTATAATATTCTAACTATTAAAATTATTTAAAATGTTAAAATCGATTTAGTAAATATGACTTTTGTCATATTTGTGTGTGCATGTAATGCAGAAAACGATCAACAGGTGGCAGAATTTGCTTATAAACGTCTTTCACACTCTTCTCTATTAGTTAGGCAACTATAATACAAATAAATAGCATTAAAATTAAATAAATATTTATATACATTCATGTAAGCACACTTTGATCTTTAATCTGCACTGCATTTAAATGTTATTTGAGAATTTTGGTGTCGTAAGTATTCAGCTTGTAATGTTGAATCATCACCACTAGATGGAGGAACAGTGTCGCTGTGAACCTTCTGGCTGCACTCCTGAAGAAGCTCTGAGGTGATTTATTCAGGACTAGCATTAGCATTAGCATTAGCGCCTGTAAATAACACAAAATTTCACCGTTTCTGTTGAGTTTATTCGATTTTTTCCCCTAAACTGAATGAAAACACATGTTGCGTGACGTGACTAAATTTAGATTTGATATATTTTATTTATTTATAATTACTCTCTGCCCCACATTAGAAGCAAAAGCAATAAAGGGAACAGATTAAAAGACTAATATGACACAATATAAAGACATACAATACACAGGGTCACTGATGGAGACATGAATGACAGATAAGAGACAAAAATTGGACGACAGACGATAGGACAAAGGAGAAAATACGATTGTTTGTGCTTTTTGTCATTACAAAGACATAGTTGTGCGACAATATGGAACATTTTCAGTATAGACCGTATAGTGAGATCAGTAAGAATTTTTAGTAGAAGTTGTAAACCTACTGGATCCATATTGCGTATTAAAAATACACAGTGCCAGCGTCCCCTGCTGTTTAAAATAAAATACAATCATCAATTCATCCAAGTGAATTGATTCTTCGCTGAATCGTTACATCTCCACTAATGACCTCTCATTTTTGTTTATTGTTTATTCACCACGAACAGTATCGAAATGGTAAATTTGGGGTTGGGGATGATCTGCAGTCGTCATCATTCGTCTTCACTCTGTATGAATAATGGCGTTGTCTGTCCTGTCAGAAACGGTACCGTCGCAGGAGATGAAGTTAAAGGTTACGCCGCTCGGTCTCAGCAGACGTCTCGACGCCTCCCTCTGGGGGAAGAATCTCACCCCTCACGTATACACCCCTAGTACACGCCATGGCATTTCCCAAAGTGTTACTCTGCCACGCTCAGATCAGAGGCTTCGTGGTTTTTGGTGGGTCGGGGCGGAATTATGGGATCAGGAACAGATTTGGGTGGTAATCTGATTATTCGAGCGCTTGTGTAAATCTCGAGCCGCCGGCAGATTTTCGGTTGCTAATCTGTTTATGCGGGCCGTGTAAGTTCCTTCCCAAAGTCGAAACACTTTGCTTCGTTGCGATAAGGTTCTATTTTAAGCCACACAAACATGCCGACGTTCCGGGTTCTTAGGAATCTGGTTGGCCGCGGTCAGAGCTCCAGGTCTTTCCTGAATTGCTCCCTCAAATGATAAAGCATTAGATTTAAATATTTGTTCCTATGTGATGTGGCGCGAGTACTAAAATATTGTGCTCAAGTAAAAGTACTGTCACTTTGAGGTATTTTTGAGGCGCTCCGGTGGTGGCGTCTCTCAGCGGCGGCGTCTCTCAGCGATCACGCCGGCCCTCGTATCGCGCTCGTCTCTTGAAGTGTAAAACCGCCAGCAGGGAGGCTGAAATTACAGACATAAAATATGAATATAAAACGATCGGTGTGGCTCGTTTTCGGAGAGGGAAGAAAGAGACACGGTGGCGCGACTCCACCGGGAGTCTGCGTTCTCTAACTCGAACCCGGACCGACCTGCTGGAGCGACTGTGAGGCACCTGGTGGGGAAAATATAATGCTAATATAGAGAGGTGGGAAACGTACTATTACTATGACAAGTTTTAAAGTTATGAGTCTAAAAGAAAGTAAAAAAAAGTCTGAATTAACGTCGCTGAGTAAAAGGTGCTTTTATTTCTCCTGTGTAATAATAATCAGAATAATTTTAATTCTAATATAATAGAGAAATATGTCGATAGGCCATTTAAACATTTTGTGACAAGTAACGAGTCATTTAGTCCAGCACTTTCAACATTTTCATCCTCTAGAACCCAGTGTAGAAAGCTCTAGATAATCCCGGTGTATATCTCTGGAACACAGTGTGCTCCTGACCAGGGCTTTTATTTTATAGAAAATAAACTTAAGCACAGTTAATAGTTCTGTTAGTAAAGTCTACACTACAGTACACAGTTGCAGTTATCTGAATAAATGTTATTTTTTATATGATGCATTTTGCGTATGGGTGCAGTGTGTGTGTGTGTGTGTGTGTGGGGGGGTATTTTTAACACAGAGCTCACAGCTTTATCAGGGATGCAAATGTGGTCCGTCCAAAACCAGCGGGTATCAGCCTGGATACCGTCGTTAAGGTGCAATGAATTATGGGTAATGTACTTTTGATGAAGCTAGACGTTCCGACGCCAGTGTTGGTTTGTTGCTGGGTTTCCTAAAAATAGGTGAACACACCAAACCGACAACAGTATTCGGATGCCCCGTAAACATTACAGAGATACGGTTCCTGGGTCCGGGTCCGGGTCCTTTCTGTGTTCACGGTCTTCTCTGGTTCTTTTAATATCTTGTATATTAGTTTATTTGACGTTTCTTTTTCCTCGCTGCAGAATCAGTGGCCGCTTGGTGCTTAATATGTGCCTCCGATTTAAAAACAGTAAAATCAGTCAGACCGGAGACGGAGATTTAAAACCCCGAGGGAAGTCCGTCTGGGGAAAGTAAAGATTTATCAAAATGACACGCCGTGCGCCGTCTATTCGTCATTATAAACGCCACTAATGGTGAAAGACATTAAAGAGAGCGAGCGAGAGAACGTCTGACGGACCGGGACGGAGAAATCTGCCGAGAAGTCTTACGAGGAGACACAGAGAGGACGGGTGGGTTCTACGTGCATCTCTCAGTGAGAATCTAATACTGCAGTCACCATCCAAAATCACTGTAATGTCTAAGACTTCAGGGTCAGATGGAGACGCCCGCAAGGAGACCAGTCACAAGGAAACTAGTTAGATGGAGATGCAAGAATTATACCGGTCCAACAGGGACACCAAAGTAATATTGGTGATACTCGAGTCAGATGGAGACCAATCAGACCGGGTCATCAAGGAACACCAGACAGATGGAGATGGCAGAGAAACTCCGACTGAGATGGGATCACCAAAGTCATTGTGAATAGTTAGAGATTGATCCTACTGGAGGTACCAGAAATGTACTCTTCACATTGAGACTGGCCAGAGAGAAATGCCAGAAGAACTCTGGTCATATAGAGACACCAGAAGAACTCCGGTCATATAGACACAACAGAACTCCAATCAGATTGTGACATCAGAAGAACTCCGGTCAGATTGTGACATCAGAAGAACACCGGTCAGACCGACTTGAGCAGTGGTCAGATGGAGGATGTCCAACATTTCTGTCATTATTGGAAAAGCCGCAGTGTAATTGGCAGTTGGCAGCAGCTGGCATGCATGTGGCGATGAAAAGCGTTGGCATTTCACCGTGTAGAAATATCAGGCACTTCTAATCCGGATGCGAGGCCGATTTTAATAGGATGTTTAAATCAACGGCGACTCCATGGTGACTGTTCGAGACGTGATGTTTTATTTTATTTTATTTTTGAACCAGAGCCACTGAGAATTCATCACGTAAGGAAAATAAAATGTTTGTATATCGCTCGGTTTGTTAAATCAATCGTGTTTTATTTCTTTATTTTTTTCAAAGCTGCAGGTTTGTCTGCACAATGAAATGTTTGTTCTTCTCTTGGCTTCATCTGCAGTGCATTATGGGTCTTTCGACTACATTATATATATATAGAGAGAGAGAGGATATGAAAGTATTGGGACACCTTTCAAATGTGAGGTAAGGTTCTGTCCACCGTACCACAAATCCCCACAGACTCATTCCAAAGCCTGGCTGACGGCCGGATGTCAGACAAACATCGGCGTACTTTCGTTTTGTTTACAGTTTACAGTTTGCCGCGACGTGGTCCGGATCCTTTTTTGTTTATCGTCTTGTGTTCTCATTTTATTTGGTGTCTATGTGAGATCAGAAGGTCGCCGGTTCAAGCCCGACTACCACCTGATCGAGGTTCCTTCACCTCCAATGACTCAAAGTGGTGCTCTGTTTGTAACTGTAAGTCGCTTCGGGAAAGGTAAATGTATTCGGGTTTCCTATGGGCGCTCCGGTTGCCTCCCACAGTCCAACAACATGCAGTGAAGAGAAACGGAGGCACTAGGAATCATGGGACGTGGGGCGTCCGGGTAGATCGGACCTCTCTGTGGATAAGGAGGGAATAATATGGAGTGGTGATTGGCGCTCGCTGCTCCGCCGAAATCATTTTGTTTGATGAATGAAACTCTTTAGAATCATCATTAGCCTCCCGGTAACTAATTACCCCTGACCGAAAAATCTGGGGGTTCTTTTTTTCCGGATAGGAATCCGATCTGTGCAGCTTTTCTGTTCTTGTTGTTGTTGTTGTTGTTGTTTTACCGTAGTAAACAAAAAAGCGGACGAAGCTTTTAACTTGTTTAGATGTTTACACATGAATGGAAACGTTTAAGCTCAAACACTCAACATCAAACAAACACAATTCTTTAAAGATCCATCCGTCGGGTACACACACACACACACACAACTCAGACCATGTGACCACTGAAAAGAGATTCAACCCGAGGTTGTTCCGAAAGCACCACCGTAATGCCAACCCAGATTATCATGCGTCTGTGGCTCTCATACCATCGCACAAGCAACCCGCTACACACACACACACACACATGCATGCACGCACGCACACACACACACACACACACACACACACACACACACACACACACACACACACACACACACCGGCTGACACCCCATCATTCTGACAGCAAGACACGGGCGTGGTGGGTGTTAATGTCACACTGTTTATTTTTATTATGCGGGTCGTGTCTCCGCTGCAGGAAAATCGATTCTTAAAAATGATAAAGCAGAATGATTATAACAGTGTGTGTGTGTGTGTGTGTGTGTGTGTGTGTGTGTGTGTGGGAGTGATGAAGG
>JAOTRQ010077013.1:0-11854 GCA_028565875.1 Hoplisoma paleatum
TCCGGTCCTGCTGCTTTCCTGGGGTTCACTCTCCTGAAGGCTCTCCGTACGTCCCTCTCGGTGATGATCAGGGGTCTTGGAGTAGCGACGAGCTGCGTGTCGGTGCTGGACGATCTGGTAGCGTTGATAGCATCGTCCGCGCTGTTACCGGCTGCAGCATGGAAGAGAATACTACTCGCTGGAAGCGAGTAATACTGGCCATCTCAAGATTGCCCTTCTATATACACTGTGCACGTCTGGGTGGCTTTCCAAGCCACAATTTACCCTGCTGAAAAATCCAGCTAAAAACCAGCTGGTGAAAACACAACCTGTTCTGGTTGGCTATAGCTTGTTAACTAACTCTTGACTAGTAAACTTTCAGCATATACATATAAAAACACATGCAGATACAAAACAATAAACTATAATGTTATGTGAAACGATCATAATAACAGTGCAAATCTCACAATACACTTCAAATTGCTTTATTCTCTGATTAAAGATTTAGCTCAAGACCAGCTGGTTATCAAGGAAAAATATTCCCATCGCTGGTGATAAAATTGCCAGAAATTGCCAACCAGCACAGGATGTGTTTTCATCAGCTAGTTAGATTTTTTTTTTTTTAGCAAGATGAAGACCTGTAACGGAAGTGATCTGGAGATGCCCAATTTACCGTCACGGTGATTGAACTTGAACTCATGAGACAAATGTGTAACTTAATGGGTGTAAAACACGCTCATTGCTTAATGATTTGTTAAATATAATGTTAGAGTTGACAGCCATCTTGTGGACAGTACAGAGAATACATTGTTGAGTTATTTTAATACGTTCTAGCTCACTCAAGGCGTCTTGGGGATTAAAACGTTACACAAACGTGCTGTGATTCTGAAACACTGTTCAAACAGCGCCATCTTGCGAGCAACGAATGGTTCTGCGGATTCCACTCGATCATTTGGTCATCATAGTGGGCGGAGCCAGTGATTTTAAAACCACGCATGGAACTGTAGCAGTTTATATCTTACGGAAACGTACTGCAGCGACACCGTTACAATCTCGTTATAAGAAAAAAATAATCCTTATTACTTGGATGTTGTAATAATAAGAAACAGATCTGTTTTAGCAACATTTATGACATCCACGGGGAATACGTTTCTGATCGTTTGTGTTTTTGATTCATCTTAATTTGCGCAATTGACTGAATTATTCACATTTCAATTCATGCTTGACTTAGATTCTGGTTTTATTATTGCAATGTGCAAAAAACTAAAGATCTTTTACTCTCTGTATTCACAACAGGACGCACACGCACTTACACCAATAGTCAGTGCTGGTTCTACGTTATTAAAAGTGTGTAGGATCTTTATTTTGTAATTATACTACATCCTTTTCTTGTGACGAAATCATGACAGCAATATGCTTCCTTAACATGTTACAAACAGGATTAAAGCAGAATTGTAAACGTTTTATTTCTGTATAACAAACTACATGACTGTCAATCATTCATTTATAAATGTATTTGTACCGCACAGTAATACTACATGTATTGTTTGTTTAGTCGTTGTACCAGGTTTTGGTTTACATGATTTTATTTATTGACTGTAACTTATAACTACACTTCTCAAAGAAAATGCCGCTTTGTCCTTTTTAGTCAGTCACACATACACTATTTATACTACTTATAGGTTGGGTTTGAACTTAATACAAAGCACGTTAACAAAATGAAGCGTTTATTAATTCTAAATGAATTTGTACGGCGACTGAGGAAGGAAACAATTGAAACTACATTACCCAAGATTCAACGCGAACTGTTTTCCGCGATATACGGAAGTACATTAGAAAGTCTTCAGGAAACCGATTCAGGAATACGATCTTTGTATTTGTAACTTAAATGAATTAAATATAGCCTGTTGACACTTATATACAGCTGTAATATAACCCACCATGTCTCGGCAATCCAACAGAACTACAGACATCAAGAAAATGGTAAGACTGTTTATGCACTTTATAAAATGTTAGCTTAGCCATGTAGCTGTTGACTAATAGAGCTCAAGCACTTGGTGCAGGAATTTCGTGACTATTGTTACTTAGTATTGTTATTAGTTATTGTTTCTTTCAGCCAGTTTTAGGTTTAACGTAGTAAAATAGGTCCAACAAGCTGTCATGCTTACAAACACATTTACAATAAAATTACATTAAATTGTGTTTTGTGGCTGTGAATTAAAATATGTTTTTGTCAGCAAATATTTTGCAGTTAGTTAGTAATAATTAATATAACCAGCAGTAATTATTAAAATAAAATGTAAAAATAATCGCTCATTTAATAAAACAATATAAACATTTCGGTTATATGAATCGATTCGATCATTTTCAAAAGTAATGTGATCTATGTAAAAAGATCTCTCATGTAGAAGCGAATGTTAAATAGAATAGAAACACTTTATTTAATCCCAGGGGGGAAATTGCATGACAAAATAAAAGCATGAGAAACGATTGTTGAATAAAAAAACTACAGTGCATTTCATGTCATTTCATTCACATCATGAAGAACTGCTGTTTCTAATAAACAACATGTACAAAATACACACCTGTAATCTACACACACATACATGAAAGGAACAATAGGATTAAAATAAATTGTAATAATAGTTCCTGAATCATATTAGTGCAGATTGACACAGTAGCTTGGTGGGTAGCACTATTATCTTACAGCAAGATGATCCTGGGCTTGATCCCCAGGCCTTCAGGGAATTTTCTCTGTCTGATTCTTGTAGTTTCCAACAAAAATTCATGAAAAGTGATATAAATTGGAGATCCAAAATCGTCTGACTATTTGGCACTGAACTTGTGAACTGATGAATCTTTTGTAACTACTAACATAACTAACAATATAATAACACAGTATGTAAAACATGAGGTTAAAATCTTAATGAATGAATAAATACAATTCTGTTTGTAAAGCAAACTGTATTTATAACATTGTAATAGTTGACAGTTTTGAAAACAAATGGAAAGAAATTGTGACGTGTCTTATTTCGTCTACAACAGCAGTTCACAACCTTGTGTTTCTATTAAACTCATGGGTTCAAAAAAGAAAAAAAAAAACAAATATCTGATCTACTGAATGCATAAATAACTTTTTGTTTGTAAAGCAAATTGTATTTACAACATTGTGATAATTGATAGTTTTTAAAATAAACGAGAAAAAAAATGTATATGTAATATAGCTTCTATAACAGCAGTTCAGAACCTTGTATTCCAATTCAACTCATAGGTTTAAAAAAAAAATATATATATATATATGTGTGTGTGTGTGTGTGTGTGTATGTGTGTGTGTGTGTGTGTGTATGTGTGTGAGATATTATTCATGTACTTTCAGCGTGTATAATATTGGATCGAAATATTTTGTAGTTCCCTCCAGGTGGCGCTAAAAAGCTTTACGTGATCATTGGTGTAGAAGTCACATTACCATTTTACAATGTTTCTATGCTCGTTTATACAGTGAATTAGGATTTTGGAGGGCTGTTTTAAATACTCGACTAATTAAGACAAGCAGAGAAATCTTAACAAGGCAGATTTTGTAAACCTCCTTCCATGTGTAAGTGTGTGGGATAAATGAATTCATATGGGCTTTCTTTAGTTTACAAAGGATTTAAAATCTAATTTATTTAGCATTAGAAATTTGCCAAGACTACTGGTGTGGTTCTCCATCATCACTTCATACTCAGACCCTTTAATCAACTTGAAGTCTGGTATTCATCTGTGCTGAATCAGCTTTTCACAGTATAGGAAAACTACATGCACTCAAATGATTTCGCAAGACACATTTTGTTTTTTATGTATACCTGAATTAGTCATGTTGACAGTTTACCTTTAACCATTGGCATTAATACTGAGTTAGACTTTTTTTGTTCACCTTGTAAACAGATATAGTTCTTTACAGTCCATAACAGGGCAACACACAATACAATCCTTGTTTTGCCAAGGTTTTTTTCCTTTATACATAGATCTCGATTCCATTTGGCACACGGTATGATTGTGCTTGTTCTATTTAAATGAATAAAAGCTACTTCTAACCACTGTTAGAAGTGACAATGTAATCATCTTTGACTAGATCTACCGTTAAAGCATTTGTATTGTACTTATGGTGAAGCCCTAATTTGTTTATTCTCAATAATTTCTTTACTCTGGTCACAATGAAGGGGGAAAAGTTGATGGGTGAAATGTTCTCTGGAACCTATGACCCAACTACATACTCGCATGCACCTATACAAATACGTTTATTGTAGCCAGTCATACTGATATATGTTTTTGGGAGGTGGTGGAAAGTCACTAGGTTTCCTGGAAAAACCCACAAAGTGGAAATGTTTAAGCCTATAATGGCTTAGAACATGGTACATGTTGGTACAAGTACCCAACAATTTAAAACTGTGTAAAACCCACACATACTGCTTGCAAATCATTTTAAGTGTTTTTTAAATGTATTCTGTTGTTGGTTATTTCTCTGTTTTACAGAATTCTGAACTATTTACTCTTACATATGGTGCACTGGTCACTCAGCTTTGTAAGGACTATGAGAATGATGAAGAAGTGAACAAGCAGCTTGACAAAATGTGAGTCTCACTTTTTGTTTCAAACATGTACCATCATCAAAGATTACATTACTGTTGATTTATGTAGACGTATAGTATCCATTATTAACATTTTCTTAGAATCTAGTTGTGTAAGTGATGTTTAATTTTTTCCATGATCACAAACTAAAGGGTCAAGTATGTGAGTATATTTTACCTCTAGTATTGTCCACATGCTGTCATCAGTAGTCCTCTGTGGTTTGGTGGGGTGTTGGTCCACCACACTGGGCGGTTAACAGGAAACGGATGATCTGCACAACTATAGCCCCTTTGAGACCTCAGTTTGCCCACAGCATGATGTAAAATGAAAGGAGTAACTGTGTGGCCATCGCCCTGTTCCTTGAAACTGATGCCCCAATTTTATAGTACACTGGCACTTTCCAGTACCACTATGGAAAGAACACTAACCAACAAACTTGAAGCATTACTGTTGCCTGTTTGTTAGGGGGGTGTATTTGTAGATTAAAAGTATATGTTGTTTTTTTGTACATAAAACAAGAAATGCTTGTTGCTGTTAAAGGTGGAGCCACCCATCCATTCATAGAATGATTTAGTTCTTATTTTAAACATTTAACACGAGAAAGAATTCAGTGTTTTTTTTGTTTGTTTTATGTTTGTAATCTTGAGAGGTTTGTTATTTATCATAGTCTCATAGGCATCAGACTTTTCGAAAACAGTTCGTTAAATACACTCTTTTAAGCAAAGCTTTTTTGGGTCTAAACTAAGAAAATATAAGTTGAAAATGTCTGTTTTAACAGTTGTATAGATAATAAATTGTTTCTATTAGCTTTCAGCACTTGTTGAGTAACACTATCGTGTCACCGCAAGGTCCTTTCGGTGTAGAGTTTGCATGTTCTCTCTCTTGCATCTGGTCTGATTTCCTCCAGGAGTTAAAAGACATTCATGTGTGTGCAAATTTTGTATTTTGTGTTGTTTGTGTAGATTTGGACTTAAGTTGGGTTTAGATTACACATGATACACATACATCAGATCTTTCTTGTCAGAAGTGTGATTGAGTACATCTTGGCATTTAAGTAGCTTTTAGGCTCAGCATTCTATCTAGATACAAGATGCATGCAATTGCCAAAAGTAAACAACCATTAAATGCCTCAGCTCGTGTCAGACAAGATCCAGCAGTGCATGACGTTAAATTACACTCATGCTCTACACAATTAAACAGAAGTTATAGAAGCAGATGCTGAGGGTGGTCTTACAGTTCAAAACATGCAATCTTGTATTGTTGTAGTATTGAATACTATAAGTAGTATAAAAGATAGTTGCACACCACATTGGAGCCTCTTTATATTATCTTCACTTGTATTTTATCCCAGATATATCTGTCCCAGTAGTGTACAAGCAGAATAAAACAGCAGGAAGTTGAATTCCTGTTGTAAATAATCGCATGGATTTGTAGATTTTCAGTTTTGTCACTTGTCTGTGTAAATATATCTGTAGCTTTACTATTAGCATCTTTTTTCTTTTTTGTATCTTAAAGAATTGAAGTTATCCACGAGACATTACACAGTTGGCTGGGTGAATTTTTAACCACTAGGATTGACAAACAAATGCTACTTAGACGGACACACACACACATATATACATAAGTTGTTGATCGCGAAAAAGGTAATTTGTAAAATAAATTGTAGTACCAGTTCCAAGCCCAGATAACCATGATGAAAAAACTTGCCCAGGAAACACATTTGGCATTAGGATTCACATCCATGAGACTTAGATAGATTTAGACTTAGAGAACTACATAGGCAGTTTTTTTATATGACCTATGTTGTCCGGCAGTGGGCTTACTGCCGACCCAAAAGTTTTTAAATCATCCTACTCACGATTGATTTCTTCTCTTCAAGGATGAATTCTCAAGCATTGTCGTCGTCTATAATAAACTTCTGAGCGTTCTTGTCCTCTGAGTCAAGCACCAAAGTTGTTATTCAAGTGTATTCTGAATGAAAAACACGTGTCTTTGAGAGATACAATATACTCAGCATATTGGTTTTTTTCTTTTTGCTTTATGGAGATATAATTTTTAACACTGGATACAATTCTTGACTTGTGTTTATAACAAGTGTTTGTATAACAAGTGTATGTTTAACATGTTATAAAAGTGGTCAGGTCAAACATCTGTAGACTTAATGGACAGTTAACAATAGTATAATTTATTGCATGTAATTATTCACCATAGATGTTATTTGTGTATTTGATGATGTTTTTTTTGAATGATGTCTTTAGAGTGAAAACAAAACAATTACTATCACGCACATTAAAGCAAGCTTCATTTTCTTTATCAGTACTTCATATTATTACAGCAATGACATGATATTAACATGAATTGTTTAATAATACAATCACAATATGATGTATGTTGTTCATCCTAAACAATTTAGGTACTTTAGGCATTTAATTTAGGTATATATTGTTTTTTTTCTTTCTCTTTTAAGGGGCTATAATATTGGTGTTCGTCTCATCGAGGATTTCTTGGCTCGCTCTACCGTAGGCAGGTGTCACGATTTCCGAGAAACGGCAGATGTCATTGCTAAGGTATCACAACCATTTAGAGCTAGTAAGACATTAAATCTAGCAGTTTTCTCAATTTAAATTTTAAGAAAAAAAATGCTTACAAATATTTTTTATCATACTTGATTAGTCTACAGTAGTTTTTCTGAGGTTTTATTATTATTTTATTTCAAAATTCTACAGCCTAATTCTACAGCCTAAAATTCTAAAACTCATACATCTGTCGTAAACCCCCTGCCAGCCATTTGCTGTGCCTGAGACACTTGGGATGTCTTGGTTTCCTTGTGTTTGTTGTCTTAAGCTGATGACCAGATGTACGGTTACTTATACCGATTGCGAAACATTGCACTGCAAAAAAAGTGTGAGCCGACACTGAAAGGATGACAGTGTTTTGCTCATTCCTTCCTGTCCTGTTCCCTCTTTGCTTTCCATTGCAAACCATATTGTCAGATGTTAATCTGTTGTTTACTCAGTGCACTGGGCTCCTGATCAGAATACAGAATGTTGGATATTTCTCCCCACTTCATTGCTCCTCTGAGACAGGTTCAAAAGGCCAATCGGCTGTCAAGAACTTAAATTTGAAGTGTTGCTCTAGACTAAATTTCACACCGTAACAATAGAAAATAGACATATAAATTATTTTGTCATTTTCTGACATGTTTACCAATGTATTTAATCTTTTTCTAACAGGTAGCCTTTAAAATGTATCTGGGCATCACACCCAGTGTGACCAACTGGAGTCCTGCTGGAGATGAGTTCTCTCTTATTCTGGAAAGCAACCCTCTAGTGGACTTTGTGGAGCTTCCAGATAATCATAACACACTTATCTACTCCAACCTTCTGTGTGGAGTGCTGAGAGGGGCTCTGGAGATGGTAGGGTGGCACAGTTTGGGTGTTTTTATCACATGTAACTGTTCTGACTGTTAAGCAGAATCATTTTATTTGCATGGGAACATTTTTATTGTTGTTTTTATTTGGAATGTGTAAAACGTCAGATAGATTTTCGTAATAATGCAATGATTTCAGTGATTGAGTGTGTGGAGGGATTTATGGACATTGATTACCACCAAAAAGGATATTTAAAATACATGAGCTTACACTGTCGAGTCATTTATTATGACCACTATATACTTTTTATAGCAGGTAGGTCAAAAACTAAGTGCCATTATGTCAGCTGGCTTGTTGTGTATATCAGATGAGCTGCTGTTGTGTTGCCCACGGAGTTTAATAAGCTTAATGACGTCTTTCCACAGGTTCAGATGGCAGTAGATGTGCGGTTTGCTCAGGACACATTAAGAGGAGACAATGTGACCGAGATCCGCATGAAGTTCATCAAGAGGATCGAGGAAAACCTGCCAGCTGGAGATGAATGAGGTCACTGCAGTGACGCTGCTTGGTCAGAACACCATGCTGCGGAAGTCTGTGTGGCATATAAGACTTTGTTGATCCCAATCAGAGTTGAACATCTACGGTTTAGCCAAAAGGCTTGTCATCTGTCTGACCTTTAGTATAAATTTTGTGCTTGTCTGGACCATCACATTGTCAAAGGTACTCGATGATTTTTATCTTTCATAGATTAAACTGGAGGATTTCTTTTGTTACTGATTGCTGCTTGGAAAAGTTGGTATCATCTTTTAAATATCTTAAATCAAGCCAAGCAAAATTTAAAGAAAGAACGCAGGAAGCAAAAAGTTAAATGTGTTCCAAATTCCTGAATCATAGGTTTGCTGAGTGAAGGAAGCAATGGAAGGATGTACAGACACATTTAAGTGGGCACAGATGTTTCTTGAACTTCCTCTGCTGATGATGCATTTATCATTTTTTGACCCAATATTAAAACGCCATATATTTAGGGGAAAAAAAGAAAAGCAAACGAAATTGAATAAAAGGAATTTGTTGTTTGTCATTTCTTTCTTGACATTTTCATAAAATAAATGAGTTCATTCATGTATAAATAAATAATAAATCTAATTAAATAACATACCAAAAATATTAATGCTGTACTCATGTTTGTCTCATTGTCGTATTAAAAATTGTTGCCATTTTTGTCACATACCGTGTCATTTATGAGGGATATTTAACAAGCAAAAGCAGCAGTGCGTTGTTTTTTTGATAGGATTAAAAAGTTATGATGCTGGGAGAAATGTATGAGTTAATACACCTTTACATAGAGGCTTAATATAAGTGCATATGTGCATAAATACATCAGTGCGAGTGCAGAAGCTATTTGAAGAACCTTTGCTTTATACATGTGGAATGAAGGTCAAAGTTCTTGAACTTATGAATTCATGGAATGCCCAGTCAATCAAATACATGACATAGTTTTAAACTTTAACATCTCCTGTCTGCTTGTCAAAAGCATGTTTCATTATTCATCTAAAAACATCATTAAGCAGAGGCCTGTGTCTGATGAGAACTAAGAACTCTTGCACAATTCTGTAAATGTGTAATGCTGTGGAAGGGGTACTATAGCCGAGTACAGAATGAGAGCTGTGTTCGTAGTAGAACTGTTGAAGGTCTCTCCACACATAAATAATGAAGTGTTGTGGCAGCAGCTTGTACCATGTCAGGGGGTTATCAAGGAAAGGTCTTTCACTTTGGAGACTTTTGGTTAAACCTGCACTGCCGCTAAAGTCTAACAACAATAACAATTGTCTCAGGTGTTTACTTAATGTGGAAGCAATGTGGAAGCAATCAACAGCTGCAGGTCTACCAGTGCATATTCAATTCAGTGGTGATTTGAGAGTCCTTGTGTTTTAACAGCAGAACTCAGGGGGTATATAGCCTCCTTTAGGGCATAGGGCAGAGCGAGTAGCTCATTTTGTGAAAGGTACTTATTTTTTCTTACAGATTTTCTGGGTGCGAAACATGTTAATGGGCCTATGTCGTTCGGGAGTGACCAGGAGGGTTTGGTTTTTTTAGCCAATGTCACCTCGTCAATCTGGAAAGAAACCTTGTCAAATGATGGGGAAATAATATTGTTTTAGAGGCTTCAGATTTTTAAACAATGTTTTATGTGCTCTGTTTTGATGTTCTTGATGTCTGCTTTCACATTTTAATAATTGGATTTTTAAAGAAAAAGGTTAAAAGTTATAGTGGATCTGATTGGTCCGTGTCTAATTTTAATCGATATTCATGATGAAGTGAAAATTAAACTGGGTAGATCTTTCATCTGCTTTATTATTTATTTACTAAGTTTTTTGTAATTATATGATCACATTTTTGTAAGACATGTCTTTACGGTGTATTCCTATGTCACGTCAACATTAGTAATTTCCCTGCCAGCTTTTCTTATTTACTTTGCTTCCCTCTTTTGTTATTCCCTCGTTGTGAAGGAAAATCACATTGGCTTAGTTTGCTGGTCTTTTCCTTTGCTTCGATAAAGTAATTATACTAATCCTGTGTACATTTCCAAAGAAAATATAGAACTTCTTGAGGTTGTGTGGCTTTGGTTCTCCTCCTTCATCGGGTATTGGCTCAATAGTCTTATTTTTTGTCTTTCATCCTCGTCGCACTCCGAACCTACACATTCACACATCAGCAAAACAATATATTTTGTTATGTTACCAAAATTCGTCTGTTATATTCTTGTTTTAAAACACAGAAACGTTAAATAGTTTGTACATTTGAGGAAAATATGATGACAGTTCTTGCAAAAAATAACAACTGTTCAAACCTGAGCTCATACACACCAAACTCATTAAATTTTCCAAAATACTACCATGTGAATTTTATAGAAAACAAATGGGGAATGGCATGCTACAAGAATAAAGTTCTGTGGATGGCCTGCTGCTGGCCGACGGTTACTGAATCCCCCTTATCCATAGTCTGTTTTATTTGTCTTGGTCAGTGAGACACACACACATACATTTTTTCTCACTTCATACTTTCAAGATTTGCTAGTATAAAGTCATTGGCAGTGCAACAGATGATGTGTGAGAGGGGAGGGCAGTAAGCAATTCAAAAACATACATTGTGGGACTGTCAGTCATGTCCTTTGATAAAGATTACTGATTTTAACAGCTATGTAGATAAATTATTGTCCATCTATTCATTACACAACTGGTGTAAATGGTCCCTGACTTTGCAATGACTGCTGGATATGGATGAGTATATAGATCGAATAAGTGGCCGCTTTTCAATGTAGAGGAGACATTTAGGGAAGTTAAGTTTGTGGGTTGTTTAAATATATGACAGTTTTTATGTTTCCCTGTATTTTCTGTGATTGTCTTGAATGCGTAGTAGTGAGTGAATGCTTTTCAAAAACAGAGGTTTTTATTTTTATCCATTAAACAAATGCAAAGATTTTTCACCATTGAACACACCATGAATCCGGACCAATCCCCAATTATATTAGCAGAAATGTGGTCCCAAACCTACATAGAATGTCCACCTTATCTGAAAATACTTTGTGTTTTTCAGCATGCAAAATGTCGATCATTTTGTGCATTTGCGGCTTTGAAATGTGCGTTGATTAAAAAACCTTGATTAAAGTAACCTAAACCAACATTATAAATTTAGGGCCGGGACTTTTACGCGTTAATTTCGATTTATTAATTACAAAGATTTTAACGCGTTAAAAATTTTATCACATTTTTGGAACCTTTGTATTCGCTATTCCGACTACATTTCCCGGCATCCTTTGCTTCGGAACTCCAACTATGGAAAGCCATAATGATCATAATACTGTGTAATACACTACACGTGTTGTGTTACATTCTCTG
>JAOTRQ010077022.1:0-11854 GCA_028565875.1 Hoplisoma paleatum
AGAAAGTCCCCAGCCCGACCCGGGGATCGAACCCGGGACTTCTCGCTGTGAGGCGACAGTGCTGAACCACTCAGCCATTATATATTATATTTATATGCAATCACAAAATATAATTTCTCGTTCATCACCATTTGAGTTCAGATCCAAGGACTTGAACAGATATCAGTCTGTGTTTAAAGAGCTACAATTACATTTTCTGTGGTTTTCTTCGAAACGACTCATTTACTAAGACAGTATAGCTTAGTCATGTCTAGTGATGGGACTTGAACTATTGACCTTTTGATTGCTTGTTGAACTGCCAATCCAATCCCATAAACACACCTGTCTACATGTCACTATTTTATTGCCCTTAAATGACAATATTCATGAATGAATTGATGTGCATATTTCTTACCTACAGAGTTCATCCTCTTGTCTGCTACTTGTTTTGGAGGATCTATCATAGAAATTTGGTTTTCCATACTCATCCGCCGTATCATTAGATAACAGCCTTTCCGTGGGCTGTCTTCTCTGACTATTTAACACAGAAACATTTGTAATTTCCTCGTACAGATGCTCATTTTCTACCGCAGCATCAGAAACATCTTCCCCATCTACACTCTGCTCTCGGGTAAACACTGGACGTGAGAATTTCTCAGGAAACGTTAATTCATTTTGGAGTCTGACTTGGTGAGTTCTGTACTGTGGTATCTTAGCATACAGTTCAGTCCGGTTGCTGTTAGCCTGGCAGTCCTCATCCACTTCATCCTTCGCTATGGAAAAATCTGGCTTGGAAAAGATCTTTGATATCTTTACTGATAAGTCAAGTTCCCTTATAATCTTAAAAGTTGGCTTTTTCGGTGCATCGTTCTGAAACTTGTCTCCTGGTGAGAATGAATTGTTTTTAGGTTTCAGATTCGTACCAGGTCTTCTCCACGTTGCATTTTCAAAAAAACTGGGACTAGGCAACTCCTGTTTTTGATTCCTATCTGCTGGAAAGCCTTTCCAGGTTGGGGAAGAGATTGGAGGTTTTACATTGTTGTGTTGGATATCTATTCTGGGTCTCCTCTCAGTTTCAATACGTTTCCTGGGAGAAACTGTTGCTGAACCTTCTTTTTTAAACGTAGTTATTGTTCTTTCATTCATTGTTAAAACTTTACGTCTAGTCTTAACAGGTCCTTCTGACTCTTGTAATCTGATATCAGATTTCATTTGTTGTCCAATGCTACTGCTGCTTTTTTGTACAGGCACTGGTGGAGGTTTCCGAACAGGAACAGGAGGTAAATGACTAGTTTGTGCCATAGCAGGATATCCATGATGCATGTTATTGACTAGGACATGTTTAGAGTCTGAAATTTCCAGTGGTAATCCAGTCTCATGGAGTGAGGAAACTTGATCAGACCCTGGAAGTTTTTCAAAATTCTCAGACCCATTAGTACTCTGATTACGTTTAACAGTTCCATAGCTCTGAGCAAGGGTTACTCGCTTTAACGTAGGCTTGTCACCGGAACTGTCATGCACAAAGTCATTAGCTGTGCCCAGTGATTGACCATTACTAATCCCAGTCCTGTGTTCAAATCCATTTCTGGAATTCGATAATCCTGAATGCCCAGGTTTTTCAAATCCTTGCTGAGAATGTGGCAGAGGACCATTAGTAGCAGTAACAGATTTTGCTCTTAAGGGAAGTGTATGGATATCAAAAAGATGTGGTTTAAGTATTGCTTTCACAGTCTTTATCTGTGGCTGGGAAACAGTCAAATGAGGTTCATATTTTGGAGCATTTGACGGCTCAGTCGGTTTTGCCAGAACAACCTTAGGTTTAGGGGCAACAGGTGGCTTATCCACACCCTTTGTAATTCCTAAAACACAAAAAAGAATGTAAATCAGAAGCTACAAAAGACTATTTTTGAACAAATGTAAGGTCCATTCATTACATAATAAAGTAAATTTTAAATGGATCTCTTGATTGAAACCCAAACATCACGAGTAAAAACAAATGTTTTTTTTTTTTTTTACTGATTAATTGCAAATATAAGAGGGATGCACATCCATGACAATGAGGGTACATAATAATCAAACACATCTTCTCTGGATGGAGGTTGTACACAGTAGAGTAAACATTATGTATCTGACCAGTTAATCCTCTACCATTGATGTGATGTCCATTTCTTATACCTGCATGGTGTTTTGATGGGCATGTGACTAAACAGTCCCATGTATGGACAAATACGAGTGTACTGAGTGTATTGCTATATTAAAATGACCTACAAGCTGAGCCACAGTAGCCAGTCACTATAGTCTTAATGCTCTCTCTGTTTACTGATTCTACAATGTCAATTTGTGGCTTATCTTTTCTCTAACCACGTTTGGAGGTCCTCACATTGACACTACTTTTTTATATACTTTATTCCAGTCTTCTGGTCGAAACCATTTGTCTTTTATTAAAGTCACTTATCTTATACGCTGCACACATCTGCTGCCCAATGTAGAGATAGTACAGTGTTCTACAAGTAGCTAGAACCATGACCACGATGCACACAACTTATACAATAGGCTTTACCTTGCATATTTCATGGTAGTTCTGGTGTTTTGACTCATTATTGAGCGGAATGGTCAGATTTTGATTATTTTTATAATATAAAAAGTAGAGAATCTTACTCGAAGACTAATTAGGTCAGACGTGGCAGACAGAGACAGACGAGCTACCAAAGATAAGAAGGAAAAGAGACAGATGTTAGCCGGTACTGAAGTGGAAGGGCCACTGACCAATGCACCAGTAGGACAACCAGCAATCGGTTCCCAACCAGTAGCCCCTACAGCCGGACAGTGGTATGGATACCCAACAGCGCCGTATCCCTGGCCCAGTTATAATCAAGGACCTCAGGGAGGGTATAGAGGAAGGGGGAGAGGAAGGCCAAGCCGAAGGGATTTCCAAGGCCAGCCCGAGGTAAGATGATTTGGATGAAATCAACAGGGACATTTCTTCCGAAATTGTCCCATGAACCAGGTTGGCATAGCCATATGTTGCGTATGACCTGCAATGTAGAGTCGTCAGATCTTCTATACCTCATGAACTGCCCAGCAGGGCAGAACTATTATACAAAACTATTTGATTATTCTGTCAAGACGAAACATTGGTACAATTGCTAAAATGACTACTCAAACTGTCACAAAATGTACGTCAGAAAAATGCAACAGGTTAAATAGTTGGTTATTCTAAAATACTTCATTAGTCAAAAAGTCAGTAAGCATACTGCATAAATTATGCTAGAAACAACTAACTGATACCTATACATAACACACAAAAGCGAACAAACCTGTAAAACTCTGACTGTAATTGACTGTTCCATTTTGCAGTAATAACCTGTCATATTGTACATAGTGCCCCAAGCCTGAACTAAACTTATTATAAATAAGTGGTTGATGACCTGCAATGTACTAAGCTTGAGTTCAGGGTGTTATCATGCCCTACATTTTGTGAGTCCGGCTGCATTCAGAACACATACACTATTGCCACGATGAAGTTCCTGAAGTTCCCGGAGATAACATTAATATTATAATTGAGTTAGCGTTGACTTGTAACGTTCCAATTTCGCTAGCAAGACTTTAGATTTTAAAGTCAAGTTTAATGGCATTGGAGTCTATATTGCCTCTTTAATGGCAGCAAGGCACACAGAAACACCCTGAAAAGGGTACCAGTCCACAGATAAAAGTGTTCACTTATAGGGCAAGAAATGTGATTCAACACTGTTTAAACTTTCATTTCTAGTACTAATTTGTTGACTTGATAGATAGAGGATATACATCATAAGTTATAAGTGTCTCTGATGTTTTAGATGAACTATTATTTAATTATTATTGCATTAACATATTGCTTTAAGGTAAGGTAAAGATAAGCTATTTTAAAATAAGTACAATGATCAACAGTCTAAATCTGATATTAAATCTGATAGTATATCTGTGATTAGAAGTGTGAGACTGGAATCTGAAAGCACCTGTTGTGATCATCACTCACCTGTCCTCCTGTCCATGGCTTCACTACCTTCCCTTCCTACTTCTCATCACTCCAGCCGCCTTTGTTTCGTCGACATTTAAAAACTAAATCCACACTAACCAGGACTTTGTTTTGGTCTCTATATTCTTCCGACTCAGCATCAATTAGAAAGTAGCCTAATCCACCACAATCCCGCAGTCTTTAGCGATCACAATGGATGGGAAACGACGTCCTTTCGACTCTGCGCACTTCACGCAGCCGCAGTACAGACTTGGTGTACAGGTGAAGATATAAACCCAAACACAGACCATATTATCCCCAAATTCAGTTCTAAATAATCCCGTTTCACTTTAGATCCTCCTTTCTAAGCCTCGAGAAAAAGATTTCCTACTGAATCACTGTCACCTTGCTGAACAGGTGTTATTTAAACAGCCCTTGAGACTTCACGCTGCCCCCTGCTGGACAAATCTATACCTCACCAGTTCCCACTGGTAAAACTAGTCTTATAAAATAAACCACTCAAATGTTCACGCCTCAAATGTCTTCTCTTTCAAGAATGTTTCCACACAGCTTTTAATGTAAACTATGACGTACAGATTGATCCGAAACAAAAAATACAACAAACATAATGCTTACAAGTCTTTCTTCATTTATGAAATTTATCATTTATTTCATATCTCTTCATGTTTAGTAGGTTACTTTCAGTTTCATAATAAAATGATGACTAAACTAAGCAATTTCCAGTAATCGTAAGACTCCAAAATATTCTTTTGGTGACGTAAACAGTTTTGATTAACAAATGAATTAGGTTTTCAGTACCGTTGATACCAGAGACTCCCAACAGGTGGCGCTAATTCATTAAGAAAAAATCGCAAAAAAAACTTACAGATTAGTGCGTGAGTTTAAACTAAATAATAAACACAGTGTACCATTCAGCAGAAAGGTTAAAATTTATTATGTCAGTATAATATTTGTCTTGATTTATGTTTACATAAAATGCTAAAATACAAAACACATTCGGCCTTTTTATACACATCTCAAAGTTATTTATGGAAAATATAAAAAGTTCATCAGCAATGATATATCATGGCATTTAAATGAAAGCATGCAATTGTGATTGTGTCATCTGCAACAATAGCCAACAAAATCAGTGCGTCAATCCCAATAAAAAATGCCAATGTTTTATAATGTCCTATCAATTACAGATTGACAACGACCTCTCGTGCTGTTCACAAGTTGACTTATTGTCTGCTGAGGCGTGACATTAATGAAGGGTGGCCCATATGTTGTTGAGGTTCTGGAATATGAGCCTCTGAACAGTGACTCAACAGAGCCTACAGATGTCACATAAAATTCAGGCCAGTTTCCTGCAGCCTAATGATGCAACATTGATGACATGGAACATTGTCATCCATGACAATGAACTGAAGCCTGCGTTGCTCAGGCAGAGACACAATGACTGGATTAATGACATTATTCAAGTAGTATTGGCTCACTGTACCCTTCCAAAAGTATATTGACCAAACACACCTGCCCACACTGTAATAACCCCCCTTCCCCCCACGGAAAGCAGTAGCTGATATGCGCTTTCCTAGATGTATCCAACATAGTTATTTGTACACTGGGGTTGGTGCCCCAAACCCCTTGCTCATTAGGGAAACTACCAAGTCAGAACACACCCTAGATAGTGCGAAAGGCACATCATTATGTTTGCTGATATCCTGTTTATTGTCGAAGATGCACTGCTGTTTCCCAGTGTGCCTTTTATAAATTAGTAACACGACGTGTGCATGATGTCTTTCAATCCTCTGGCATGCCAAGTACTTAATATTTCCAGAATAAGAATAATGAAACAAATGTATATTGTTATATTATATATAAATCAATATTATATTTATATTTATATAACATGCCCTTGAAACATGCCCCTTAACTTGAAGTAAAGCTTAAATCCACATTATAAATTGCACCCATAAATCATTCCAATTGGCAAAATGCATTTAAGAATCATCTTCATTGTTCGTCTCTTCTTCGTGGTATTTGATTATCCTCAACTAAGCTGTAAATATGGGGCTTTAACTAGTCACTTTGTATCCGATCTCTTCGTATTGTTGTGCCAGAGTCTGTAGTTTGTCCACTAAAGCTGCAGAAAAATATAAATGATAGAATTACTCATGGGAAAATGATTATTTATTAGCATATGCAAGTCTTTGGTTAGCTAACACGTGCTTTTTCAGATTTATTATTTTTTCTCTGATTTATTTTAATGCTGTATCAGCTTACTGCTGCCGTCTATACGCTGGTACATGAAAGAAGCTTATCTTCAGCCTCTACTGTACATCTCTGATCTCATTTTCTTAACTGGAACATCTCAGTTTTGAGGAATGTTAGTATGGAGGTAGAGATATTTTAAGACTAAATAATATATTTTAGCATATTTGTTATTAAATGTCTTTACCTCCGGCACTGGGCCTCACAAAGGGGTCAAATGAGCGACAGTCATCAATAATTTTTGTTAGCTCACTAGGGCAGTCCTCGGGTAGAGGTTCCTTAATTTTCTCCTCATACACCTTCTTATAGATGCTAATGGATGAGCAGTCTGGAAGGAGAAAATCATGGTGAAAAAGAATGGCCGGTCAGCTTTTTATACATTAGTATTCACTAATGATGAATGAGGTTTAACAGATTAAAAAAATATGAGGTTTAGCAGTATTAGCACCATTTGGCATAATCAGACAAATAGATCTACATAAATATATCTTTTCAGTACTTGCCTTTAAAAGGAAATTGTCGTGTTGCGATCTCCCAAAGGACGATCCCAAAGCTGTAAGGAAATCACATATGCTTAATAAATTAATTGGCTAATAGATAAACCTGATTCTAATATTGGTTTGATTTCTTACCTGTAGATCTCACAGGGTTTGGTGTATTTGGTGTGGACACTCTGCAGCTGCTGGGGAGAACAGTAAACATTCGAGGTAAACTTCTTTTTTTCTTTATTGTTATTCTTGAGCGACGATTCTGTTTTTGCCAGCTCAAAACCTCCAAGCTTTAAGAAAACACACACACACAAACACACAGGTGTATTATAATCTTCATCCTTCATTACAGAGAGGTTTTATTGCCATTTCAGATACAAACAAGTACTGTACATTCTGGCCACGGTGCAACAAAAAACAGAGTACAAAACAGTATAATAAACATGTGCACTTACACAACAGTACAATGAATAAAAAAACAGCCTATAATAAATACAAAAAGCTATTTCTAATCTTAGATGAATGGAACAGTGGGTAAGCCTGAATGGTCTCATTCTTCATCTGTTTTTATCTTCTGGAATGGAGAGTTAACACTATAACTACATCATTTGCTGAGCATCCTTGCATTTATATTACTTCATCTTTGCTTTGAGCATTTCCCTACGGGTTCTATACTTGTTACAATCTTTTGATTGGACAATTGAAAGGCTAAATCTGGTTTTGATTGACAGCTATTTTATCATAAATCATCACTGAGATCTTCTCTTCTCTACCCTGCATTGCAGCCAATTCACTTAAAAATGTCGCTCTGGTGTGCAAACATGTTTTAATGAAGAATTTTATTAATGACATTATAGTGAATTTATGCTGGTTAGATTATTACATTGAAATGCTTCTTTATAAGAAATGATTATGGAAACAATGGCAGTGTGAGAAGCTTTGGGTCACAGCTTCAATTTTTACAAGCTTTTAAAGTTTACAAAAATGATGACTGTACCTTTACTCTGTAACCAGCAGCTACCAGGAACTTGAAGCTGGAGATGCAGCCATGCACCTTAAACTTCTCCTCTGACTGATGCAGTCTGCAAACATTTTTTGTAGCTTTTCAACACAATCGAGGGGTGGATCATGCAGGTGCAGCATGCATTTTAATAAATTGCACATGCTTTTCTACATAGATAAAATATTTACTTTTGTTATTGTATTGGTCGTATTCACACAATGGCCCAAACATCTAGACACACATTTCACTGTAGGCACGGTACTGAGCAGAAGATGTGCGATGTCTGCTTAACAAACAAAAATCACTCTTCTGTCTGAGAACTTTTATTTTTTTAAGGGATTTTAATCTAATAAAGACGATTTTCACTTGAAAGAAGCACGACCATATGTGTAATGGACCCTTGACCCTGAATTGTTCAGACTGTGTACAGTCACAGTAATGTTAGTCACTTAAGATAAATGTGTCTGCTTAAGCAAGGTAGTGCAATTGAGCTACTAGTAACACATTTTAAAGATTGTTTTAACTCTGTGGTTAAGGTACTGGGCAAGAATTCAAATGGTTGTTGGTTTAGACCACAACAGTTAAACCCCCGAGCAAAACCCTTAGCGATCAGTTGCTCAAAACTTGTGTTCAGCCGTTATCGTAAATAGCTTTGGGAGGGAGAAAGGGGGGGGGAGCCTCAGCTCTTAATGTCTTTTTATGCCTTAGGTATTACTCAAAGTTAAAGCATTATATAGGGATTGTACCTGTAGAGTCCTAGTGCTGCATCTAGACACATGCGAATTTTTGTGTTCCACGTCAGTTCGTCTGGACCACTCAGCACCTTCCTAAGATTTCCTTTCTCACAGAACTCTGTTACTATCAGGTAGGTGGGGTTCTGGCCTTCAGGTGAAAATTAAGATCAACATAAGAGATAACAAAGCCTTATAACTCAAGGTCTACTAAAAGTTTTAAAACAATCTCTGATGCACTTATTTAAATATAAAAATGTAGCAATGAACAATTACATGAATTATAAAATAATTATTAAAAGAATAAAGAATGATTAAAAAGTTAATTATAAGACTAGAGATTTAGTTGAAACATTACCCTCCACATTTTGGACACAAATCCCAAACATTCTTAGGATGTTTGGTGACTCGAATCGCTTCATAGTTTCAACTTCCTGATAAAAAATCTTCCGGATCTCTCTGGTGTAAATAAAGACAAAATGTCAGATAAAACATTTATTAAAAATAATAAAAAATTACTCTACATCCCAGTGTTTATACCAACAACTATGAGTACAAACACCAGTACGTGCATAGTGGCCTGTGAGGTTCATGATACAACTAACATCCTCCAACAACTGGTAGCGGAGCAGAAACTCAAAGGTGGATGTTCATAATCTCAGTGCTGCTGTGCATCCTAACTGAAAATGTGATAGTGTGTATTAATGTGAAAATGTTTTGGTTGATCCATTTTCCTGTTCTGTTTTTTCCCATTATAGTTGCTTACAATACCTAGTTGCAATTTCTCTGCGGCTTCTACGACTCTTGCCATGACTGACATAATCATGCAATAACAAAAATAACAACAGAGTAATATCTTCAATATAGACATTATATGCACACCACATTTTAGGTCAAATGTATGAAAACAATGTAAAAATAAACATGAGCATGCGATTTACACTTACTCTGGGCTCGTGTTCACTGTATTTTTGTATCTCTTGATGGCCACAGGGAACTTATTAAACTCTCCTTCATAAACCTCAGTGTTGTTGGATATCATGATAGGATCTTTTGGATCTTTAAAGGACAACATCTCAATTTTGATTTCTTTGATGTCTGGCAGGCAGGGGTTTGTGACTAACAGGAACAAACACAAAGCTCATTTACCTTAATGTATTACTATTATTATACTAATTACTATTATTGTGTGCATACATTATTTGGAGCAGTACTTGTTATCTATACTATTAACCAATAACTCTGACAAACACAAACGCACACACAAGCGTTTGCATTTTGACACCATACTCTCCTGGTATCTATGCTGCTGCATTACTGTATTACTTGCATCTTTGCACATTGTTTTGCAAGTTTAAAACTTTTTATGCATCTTATTGTTTATATTTCTCTAACACAAACAAAATATAAGTACATTATTCTATACACGTATTTTAATCTGGAGGGAGAGTCCACTTACATGATTTAATCATGGCTTGAATCTCCTGAAGAGATTTCTGATTTTTTTCTACTGTCTCTTTGTTCTCCTGCATCTGAAGCTTTAATGACTGGAGCACTATGTGATAAAAAAAAAACAAATTAATGTAAAATGTGCAAATACCGGTAATTATTTAGAAGTCAACATGGATTCTGTGAGAAGCATATTCTCAGAAGATAAATCAGTCTAAAAGAAACATTAGCTGAGCTATTTTGGGTATTTCTAATATTCTAATAGTATGTAGTAGTATGTACAGTATTATTGGGGAGCAGTGCAGGGAGGGCTACAAAATCTGATAATAAATTATCCAGATTACCTTGGTATTATTATTTTACAAAGTAATATCCACAGCCAAATAAATTTATTATTTATTTGGTGGATTGGTGAAAAAAAGTTCTAATTAGGCGTGTCTATTTGTGGCATGAGCGGCTAATTTTTTCTTTGTAATTTGGAATAAATGTGTGTGAGTTCTTTGCACCCTGAATAACAAGATTACTTGTTACAAAAATACCAGAACAGTTAAACAGTGTCATAAAGAAAATTCAACATCTAACCCTATGTTTGCCATCACAAAGACATCCTGTTGGTGGCTGAACAGTGTATCAGTGCAGCTCACAAAACGCTAATCCAATCAAAGCATTTTTTAGTTGACGAAGACCAGAATTAGCCAACGTTGAAAGGACGTTGAATCTGCCGGCTTGAGAATCTATTTTGTTTTTGACTTATATTACATCAAATTTTAAATGAACTCGATATTTGCATGCAAAGAGCTGGACGAACATTTCGTGAGACGTGAAAGACATTCACATTCAACCTTGATGTTTATGCAGATTTAACATTTAGAAAGAGGAGAGAAGATTTGAAATTTAGAAAAGGAGCATTTCAAACGCTTGCGAGAACAGCTAATATCTGTTCTATATGTATATATCACAAATTAAGGTCTTCGTTCATTCATTCTTTAAACACAAGGGCAAAAGAAAATATTTGACATCTTGACTGAATAATTACCATAGTGATGAGTAAATCACTTTGTAAAGTTTACTTTTTTAACCGTTCATGTACAAGCTATAAATACCTGTTGAAACCTACAATTTAAGAGTTCCTCACGGTCACGCTTCTTATCATCTTCATCCTCCTTTCTTCTTTTGTCCTCTTGAAAGATGTTAATAATTTCAGCAATCTTTTCTCTGTGTTCCACCTGGAAGGCCAGCGAGAGCTGTTGTGCTGCATCGTTAAGCCGCATATTCAGGGTCTCAAAGTCATCGCTCATCTCGTAGGCTTTCACAATGCGTTTCAGGGTTATGGATTCTGTATATTTCTTTACCATCTTCTCAGCTAATTCCAGGGAGGTTTTTAACTCATCCAAGCACTTAGTTACAAGGTCTGGCTGGTTGCCTAATCCCTGGTTCTTTACAATTTTGACCAGGTCTGTTAGTGCCAACATTCGTTCACCCAGACGCCTGCAACGCTTCTTGTTGGCTTTCACCTCATTGCAGAGTGCGTACAACTTCTCCGCTATGCTTAGAATCGGATCTATAAAATCCATGACTGAATGAGACAAATCCTGAAAAATCAAAATAATATTTTTGTAGAAATAACCATGAGAAATAACTACAAATGTGTTGATAACATTATTCAGTGTTTACATTCTAGGACGTGTATTTTTTATGCTATTTAACTTTGTTAAAATTCTGGAGGTCAACTACAAACACACAAAACACAATAAACACAGTCCTGTAAACATGAGAAATTGCAATTAATAATATTATTTAATAAAAAAGTTTTTGCTCTTATTTTCAAAAAATATAAATTTTATTCCATGTAATCTGGTTTCGGCGGCACGGTGGCTGAGTGGTTATAGCACTGTCGCCTCACAGCGAGAAGTCCCGGGTTCGATCCCCGGGTCGGGCT
>JAOTRQ010077032.1:0-11854 GCA_028565875.1 Hoplisoma paleatum
CAACTCCTACGACATTACATTGTTTCTGCTGTGACTCTGTTCAATAAAACTTCCAGCTGTTCTGCATCTACGTCTCCAGAACATTCTTTACACGGACTTTATGACTATATATATATATATATATATATATATATATATATATATATATTCATAATCCTCAATTTGTCTCAAGTATGTGAATAAACTCAGGCCTTGGCTATAATGAGGATTGACGAGAGGAAAACAATTAATACACAATATAACCAAAGTGCAAAAACACGCTGGAGTCCAGCTGGCTGAATTTAAAGCCATGCATCAAAATGCAATTGAACTTGGTTTGCAACATGTGCGACACAATGAGGTTTAGCATCTGCTGTGACAAGACGTCTACTTAATCACCTGGATGTCATTACGCTTAATGCAACTCTTAATGGCTAATGTCGCATAATTACACAGGCCGTGAATAATGACCTACTTAAACCCAGTATGGTTTCAGCAGAGAATGAGCTGCCAGTAAAACGTTGTTGTTCATGAATATTTCTGTGAACTTCCTATAAACATGAATTACTTACAGAAATGAAATTGAAACAACTTGTCGATTTGTCTATTTAGGCATTTTTGCCTTTTAAAACAGTAATGAATGCAGAAGTATATCAAACATCTTATTACAATATTAACACCTTCGTAGGACTATCCAGATCTGCTGTATGAATAACACTAACTTTACCTCAGTACAGACCATACAAATAATCTCTACAGACGAGCAACGTTATGCTAATCCGTTCACGGTATATATTCGCCTATATGTGAGTGAGTCACTGAAATCACCAGGTAAGAAATTGTTTAAGAAAGATAAATGGTGACTTAGTTATTGTTCATATTAGGAACAGTGTAATCTAGCTTTGGGCCATCAACTGGAAGACAATTAATTTGTCATTACACATATACAGATGTACAGTACAACGAAATGTCTCTCTTCGCATATCCCAACTTGTGTGGAAGTTGGGGTCAGAGTTGGGTTCATAGCTCAAAGCTCTACCCACTAGGCAACACTATCCCTATAATGGAATATAAAATATAATTGTGTGCGTGCGTGCATGCGTTTCATGTAAAATGCAGGACTACAATGTAATGTAAATTACTGTTTATTACAGTAATATCTATATCATTAATGAACTAAGGGAAAATGTATGTGATAATTAATAACAAAAATGATTACTTAAGACATTAGAAAGATTAGGTTTTAGATGGTTTGGGAGATCTGGCACAGATTAAATCTACTTTTATACTTTAATTTCTTAGGTGAACATTATAGACCATTTAGAACTCGTAAAATACATAAGTGAAGGTTCAACTGTAGTTCTTTAACACTATACTGTGGTAACTTTGGGGGGAGGGTAAAGAAAAACAAGCATTAGAAAGATTAATGAAGCTGTTGTTTACTGAAATTGTAGCCAAGAAGACCCAGTGAACCTTGTAAACTCAGGCTAAAAATCAATTTCAACTCTTCTTCAAACCAATTTCAAGCTTTTAAGACACTGCTGTGTGTATACATTAGACATCATTACGATTGTACAAGAGTCACATCGTCTCAATCGGCTCGGTTAAGTGTTAGCAGATACAGGCTTGAATACAAACATTAACTTCTTTCTTCCTTCTAAATAAAAAAAAAATAACAGGTTCAAAGTCTGTAACTGTTCCCATCCCAGTAAACTGATGAAGCTTTTAACCTCACTCGCCCCACACACCATTCATTCAGCTCTTTAAGCTCAGCTCATTTGTAAGCGATACCGCAGACTGTTCTCTCAGTAAGCTCTCTCAGGAAGGGAGGAAAGTCCGACTGGGAGCTACTCGTCGACTATCCCCCTCCTCTCCGGCCGACTTCATTTCACGCTGTCTGCCCGCCAATTTTCTAGTGACGGCTACGGACACATCATTTTGAACAGTTACGACGGCAGTGTCATCGGATCTGCAACCTCCAACAGGGACCAATCATTCAGCTCTCACGGTCATTCTCTCTGCTCCACCTGGTCAGTCTAGGAGTACTGAGAGCAACAGACTAGCACATTTTCTTTCCTATCTCCTGTGCTATGGGTTTGATTTTAATAGCATGTACAATACACACACAGTTCACATGAGAAAAAGATTATTAGGGAATGAACAGAATCCTAAATCAGAGTAGACAGCAGTACACGCGAGTTGGAAGTGTGCCAGAATATCTTAACTCCCCAAAATGTCTGGGAGTTACGTGTCTAGAGGACATGTGGCTTGTGAAAAAACATGAATTTTGATGTGGTAAATAAAATTCTCACAAATACCTATTTCTATAGTTCGATGGATAGAGGATCAAGTTGAGTATGACTAGTGCTTCAAAAATATATAAAACGTTTCTTGCGCAGCACACCTACCCTCCAATTTGGCCTCCTGGCCTCCACTTTGCTGGTAAAGAGCAGTATAAAATGGTGTAAACATTAATTTGCACAATATTGGTCCCTTCTTAGCGGTTTTAATAAGTTTATAAGCCTCTGCAGCGAGTCAAAGAACAAGTGTGTTTAATGTCATGGTAATGAAAGCAAATGGTATAAATTTGTATAAGGAGCACACAAAGACGATGACTTATATACATGCATACATGTACTCTCACAATTCTTATGAATGAGTTCTTATGAACCCCCTACAGAGCTGGAGAAAATGCCTTGAAGACATGCTGCTGATTGAGCTGGTATTCCATATAGTAACATTTCCACAAATATACTCCGATGAAGGTAGGGTTTTACACAGTATTAGGCATTTTAAGGCAAATGTTAGATTTATATTGATTCTGTATTTTTAATACACAGTCAAAACATCAGGGTCGAGACATAATGAGGTCATTTGTTCAGAAAATTTTTGTTATCTGTATTGTACATCATATGAGTCAATATGATATCAGGTGCTCAGGGCTTTTTGCTGTAAAGTGACAGTGGAACCCAACATGGTTTATTATTATTACTATTAATAGGAAGATTTTGATTCTCTCTTTGCCTTGGTCTCTCTTAGATCTGACAGAGGGAGAGCTCACTGGTACGACATGTTCTCCTGAATAATTGCAGTTTATTGCAAAGTCACTTTTTTATAATAAAAACAAACCAGTGATGATGTACATTCTCTATTTATCCTGGCAAACTATTAAGAACAATTTTTATTTACAACGACAGCCTGGCAAGAGGCGAAGACTCGAGACACAAAGCAAAAATAAAACAAAAGTACAAACAGACAATAACAAATAACACAGCGATGGAAGCATTAGTCACCATCAGCCCAAGATTTCTCATTTAAAATGTCTGTAATAGATTTCTTAAAAGCTTTTATAAAAATAAAATGTTCCAATTGTAATATTTTCTAGAACGACTTCCAGTCCATAATGTGACAGGAGATCTGGAACCTCTTTTTATATTAAACTTCTACATGAATAGAACTTTACCAAATCGTGTCCATCGTTTTAAATAAAAAGGTTCAGATGGGCAGCCGTGGCCTGGTGATTAAAGAATTGGGTTTGTGATCGGAATGTGGCCAATTCAATTCTAAGATTCAACAGGTCACAACCTTAACTGTCCTTGAGCAAAGTACCAAACTTCTAACTGCTCTTTGGGTGCTGTGGCTAGGGCAGCCCACCACGTCAGACACAAGTGCTCACTGCTGCCCCTTTAGTGTGTGTAATTGTTTGTTTCACAGTTGGGTTGAATGTGGAAGAATAATTCCTAAATGTGTAAAAGCACAGAGTTGAAGTTATAAAATAAAATCTGACTTTAATCTTGAGTAAAGTCCATTTTATTATGACATTAATGTATATTTAATTTATAATTTAAGTAGCCCTACTTCACTGATGATGCTACTTCATGTCACATGATGAGTAATGAACATGCGCAGAGTTTATGACCTACAGGACACAATCTGAATGAGCATATACGTGATGTTTAATCAGATCCTAAAAGGATTAAACTCCCCACCTCAAAACCCTTGCATTGCCCCATGTGCACACCAAAATGTTCTAACTACGTGTTAAAGACCAAGAGGCAGCACTATAACCATGCAGCAGTAGTCTGCAGCACGCACTGCCAATTACACAATAGTTGGCACCCAGCCGACCCAAGAGTTCACCATTTATAATAAATAAAGCTCCGCTAAATCCACCAATGTCTGAGAAATGGTTTTAGGTTAGATTTAAGAGTCCCGAAGTCATACATCTTTTCCCCTAATACACGTCTCTCCCTAATAGCATTCCTCGCTGCTGCAGTCCCACAGCATGGACATACTGCAAAGTGGCACTGTTATCTGAAGATGCAGCTTTAGCCGTATACACAGAGTGGTCTATAGGAAACCTCACCGTATAGGCACAAATCACATTTCTCCAGCACAGAGGCACCATGGAGAGCACACAATACAAACCCTTATACTGAGTGTTGTACTACTCCAGATGTCACACACAAACAGCCACAATAAAATCCAAAATGCACGAAACACACTCTCATTAAGCAGAGCAAACACCATCCTGGCTCAGCTGATCACTCTCCTGTGAGTGTTAAATTATATTTACATCTTTACAATTATTTAAAACAGTGGTGAGTTTGAATCAGCCTTGGATTCTACGTTCAGTCATATTAATCTGTATGTATGCCGGGTTAGTGGCAGCTGAAGGCCTGCACGTTCCCTCAGGCCTCCACATAATTGCATCCCCTCGACGAAGGGAATAAATGAGTATTAATTTTCTTGGTCTGCCTACGCATAATAAACAAAACTAGTTTTATATGATTAATTTTAAACTGGATGCTAATGTATATTTTGTTGAATTTAATAGTATGAAACTAGTTTTGGTTATTATGTGTAGAGAGGCCTGTGTAATGTAGAATAGGTGCAATTTATACACTGAGCACCTACAGATTCGTTCTTTTCACTTGTAATGTTTTCATGTGTATGGCCATGCTGACCTCAAAAGCAAATTATAAATAATTGATACACATTTATGCATTTTCTCAAATTTTATAAAACTATCAAAGATTGCAGCTACCTTTATCCAGCGTTATATCTTGGGTATTGAACTCTGATAAGCTGCTGACCTCAGTTCCTCTCCGTCTAAGAGATTCTGAGTAAGAGAGAAAAAAAGAAATGTTGGTCAGACAAACACACTATTAACACATCGCACACAGTAAAAACAGTCATTAGTGGATAGTGGGATAAAATCAGTGCAGGTAAGGAGAGAACAGACAGAAACCATTTATTTATCAGATGCTACTTAGAATAACGAAACCTTAAAAGCATACTTAGCAGTAAAGTCAAGCAACATAGAATTAAAGGTCTGGTGGTTAAAGCACTGGAATAGAAACTGGTCACTGGACCAAGCTTGACGACAGTTAGGTTGCCCATATTGGGCATGTGAGCAAGGTCTCCAAACCTCAGTTGTTAAACCAGAAGTTTTCAACCTGTGATCTTCACCCACAGAATGTATACTGGATGAGAATTTAAAAAGCAAACATCATGTGAAGCTGTGTTTAGACAATATCAAAAAGCCTTAATAAAGTTGGACAATAGTAGGTCATATGAGTCACAACCAAAAAAGAAAAAAGTCCAGTCTAGAGTAGCACTTGGACAGATAAATGGGTACAATAGACAAAGTAAAGGATACTCCTCATGATCAACCAAAAAAAGAAGAGAAGTGCATTCTGGAAAGCAAGTTTGCAACTTATTTACAGTAAGATTTTCAATTTGTAAACTTCCTTTACAAAGAGCTACCTGGGAGGTAAACCCAAGAAAGTGTTACCTACTGAACCCCTATACCAACCATTTGACACATATAAATAATGAGTAAGATTTGGTCAGATAAAACTGAACTTATTAACTATAATCATATTATGGGAAGAAAATACATCACAAATGGATACGAAACAATGGCACCAAAATAAATCTTTACACAAAGGATCCAGTGTGCCTTCTAAATGCAGACTCGGATCACGTTCATCTGGCGTCGTGTATGAATGAATACATGGCCTCATTTCTCTCATCCAAGTGATCTGGACCGGTTCTGCTCAGTCAGCTTCAGATAACCCTCACTTTTTTGTGACAGATAATAGCAAAGCTTTAATGATCCGTCTGTACTGCATGGAGAGGCAATAACTGAACTGCACTACACCAGAGGGACATTCACAACCTTTTATTAAAGGAACACACCTAAAATGTTTAGGAAATGTCTAGTTTGTAACTTTGTATAATTTATACAATGCTACAAGCTCACTAATGCAGATACCTTGGGTCTGATTCTTTCAGCCAATCAAGTCTATATGATTAACATAACTGGGTTTTTTTTTGTTGGGGTGATGTACTAGCAGTGTTAGTAGTGTTGACACAACACACCAGCATGTCAGATAATGTCTCACTTTGTGCTATATAGTCAGATATAAAGTCACACTCACTGAAAAGCCAGAAATTCTAAATAAATCAATAGGCTATACACCACTACACATCATAAATTAAACATCAATAATAATCATTTACAGTTAAAATGATAACTAATGTTTCCATTGTAAGAAGTGAACTACATTCGTACAATACAGAAAATCCTGTATTGTTCAATTTGGTTCATGAAATGCATGTTTGTATGTTTTGGGACTGTGGGAGGAAACCAGAGCACTCACGAGAAAACTCAATCAGATAAAATCTGCAAACTTCACACAAAAAGCCAAACTGGTGCTACCTATTTATCCGCTGGGCCACCCACTGTTTTAGGTTTAGCGTGATGTTGAACTGTTATTTTAAATTCTGTGATGACATCTGCCATAACTGTTCATCATGAGGCACGTGAAAGTACAGCAGGGGGCCTGAAAACTCCATTAAGCCCACAAAATTGAGCACGAGTGCTAAAATAAGGAGTGAAAGACTTTATTATGGATGTATTCATTCCGAAATGTTATTATATCTTTTACCGTATCTACTTCAGAGATGTTCGGGTATAAGGTCAGGTTGTTATCACACACCTGCCAGTCAATCAGAAACAAGGATTTTTTCCTGTACACACACACAATACTTCTGCAAGTCACTATAAAAAGCTGTGAGAAATTTAATACACATCCTGAAACAGATCTCACCATTACTGTACCAACCTTAGTCGTGCTCTCTCCTCAGTCACTCTAAATGCACCGTGTATCAAAAATGCAGTTAGAGTATCTAAAGTTAAAAGAGACATCAACAAACTAGCATACAATACAATTAAACAGATAACAATGACTTATCCAACTAATTATAGCTCAAGTTAACTAATATCTAGCTAACTATTAAAATTTGAATCATGCTCAAAATGTTATTCAGTGCCATGCAGCACACAGACATGCATTACAAACACACACAAATGTGCACACACACGAGAGAGATCCCAACGCCGCACTACAAATGGGGTTTTGATTGGTGGTTTAGAATCATTTTTAGACACAGAAAAAGAAAGCAAGAGATGCAGCAGAGTGACAGTTCAAAGTGAAGTAGAGGCCACTTAAACCAGAGAAAAACATCTCTGTCAAACCTTGAAACGAACTCCAGCAGCTGATGGATTTCAGCTGCCTAACTGGTCACAAAAGCCTATTAAGAGCTGCTGATATGATAAATCTTTCATAAGTGTTCTTTTCACACAACACAATTATTGGTAAATCAAAAGTTAAAGTTAAAATCATTATCTTTTTAAAAATCATTTAGACACAAAATGAATTATCTTGCAAAAATGTATCTCATCATCTTTGGAGAACCAGGCATTTATCCCAAGATAAATGGACAAAAGTTAAAAAATCTTCAACAAAATCAATCAAATCAGCCATTCCATCAACAATTAGCAGTTAACAAAAATACAACAGTGAATAGCACGGTCACTCACAGCAAGAAAGGTGTGGGTTTGATTACCAAATGGATCCGTCCAACCTTGCTTTGTGAACGGTTTCCCCTTGTCTCAGTGGATTTCCTCTGAGAGAAGGTTTCCTCTGGTTTCCACCCAGAAACGGTGAGGACAACTACAGATACTAAACTTTATTTGATATACTAAATAAATGTGCCACTTTGTCTCATTGATTTGAATGGCACAGTGATAACTGTATTAGCTTAATAATGAGACGTGATTTAATCGCAGTCCAAGTTGTCATGACTTAATAGAACTCGATCCTAGTTAGACAGCTGCCTAAGTCAATTTACAGCCAACTTACAGCCAATGTCAATTTCTGTAACATTGTGATGTGATGGCTGACCAGCTGGTAGCAGATCTAGGATCCAGTACCTTTTCTACTGCGCCACTAAAGCAATTCTTAACTGCCAGCATTAATTCCACAATGACTTTATCGATGGAGTTAATCTGTAAGTCATTAACATCCCCACATTAAACACATTCATCCAGTTCTATTCTGTCACATTCAAAGTGATGTGTAGACAGTAACACACTACTCACTTGTACCATCAGCTATTAGATAAACATGATAGATAAGCTGCTCATTTACTCTGACTGCATCATGTTCTATTCGGATCCACAGACTGTAATCATCCTCTTATACCATCAACTAAGTCTAGTGAAGCTGAACAATAATGACGTGTTCCAGCTCACTCATCTTCGTCTCTGCACCAGAACAATAGAATCTCTTCAACACTGCCAGCGTGTAATTAGGACTGTACCTGGCCTCAATGTGCTCACGCTTGGCATAACGTCACTCACTGTGGTGCTTCTGATTCATCGACATGTTTCTATTTGGATTCTACAGACATTATTTAAGAATTGCATTGGGTCAGAACTTTATGAGAATTCTGGAGAGGCTTCACTAGTAAAATAATTTCTAATGTTTGCACGTAATACCCATAGGGAATGTGAATGTAACAAAGGTTTACACATTCTGCCCAGTAACATTTTATTAGCTCAAACACCGGCTCTTGGAAATAAATTTAAATCACTTATTTAAATGCATTTTCCCCAATAAAAATCCAAATCTATTTAGTATCAAATTAATGAAAATAATATGAATATAAAAAAAGATGACCTCAAAAGGTTCAGCCTTGTGAATACCTCATGCACTGTGTTGCTTATGGATCAAGAGCAAGATTTGGATTTAAATTAAACTGACAGTATTTTAGTGTTGAATACAAAGTAGCACAATGAATAAATCACCTCACAGAGAAGTAGTAGTCGGGGTTCGATTCCCGAGTAAGGCAATCCGAGGCTTTCTGTCTGGAGTGTGTGTTCTTCTTGTGTCTGTGTTGGTTTCCTCGAGATAACCAAATTTCCCCTCACAACCCAAAGACATGCTGTCAGGTTAATTGGAGACACTAAAATATAGTGTGTGTGTGTGTGTGTGTGTGTTTGTGTTAGGACCCTGCAACAGACTGGCAAACTGTTCAAGTGTTTGGTGTATTCGCCCTGAATGTGTCTCATTGTGACTGTAGCAGACTGTGATTCTTATTATCAATGATTACCTGCATACATTTTACACCAGATCCTCTTCCTGACACAACAATCCCTATTTATCTGAGCTTGCAACTAGAGCTAAAGACCAATTCAATGCTTTCTGTAGAAGAACTCGAAAAGGAAACCTACACAGACATAGAAAGAACATGCAAACTCCACACAGAAAGAACCTGGACCACCCCACCTAAAAATCCAACCCTTAAAAAAATAAAAGAGTCCTTGCTGTGAGGAAACGGTACCACTGAGCTACCCTAGATGTATCCAATTACCTCAGTCACTGTGGTGGCACTCACTGTGATTCCACTGACAGTATTTCAGACTTTGATACAAAGTAGGTCAGATCTTTATGAGATAATAAGACCCCATGAGTAGTATACATAATACATTTTTCCCCAATTTTTGCTTTTTGAAATCAGCTGACTACTGTTTATATTTCAATAACTGCCCAAAAAAAAGAATGTGTTTGTGAAAAGATTCCAAATTCTTTTTCTTCATATGCATTTAACCCAGTCCGTTCAGTGAAGCACATATTTACACAAATAAATAAACACACCAGGGGACGCCAGTGAGTACATATGCCCAGCACAGTGGGCAGCCCTAAACAGGTGCCCAGGGAGCTCAAGATCTAGATCACTTAAATCGTAACTCTTGAAATCAACCCGGCAACCTACCAATCAAAAGCCCAGTTCTCTAACCACCAGAACCTGGCTGCTTTGAAGAAAACAAAGCAGAAGAAAACCTTGCCTCAGTGGGCTCACCTCTGTCATTACATCACTCACTGTAGTGTTTGTATCGTAAGCAAGGTTTGAAATACTATTATGGCAGCAAAATTTAAAACCAGTGTAGGATATGAAGTCAAGACATTTTGGTTCCTGCTAGAATAAAACCAAACAATGGGTACGGGTATTAAACTAATGGGATTTAGACTGGTTCGATTTGTCCTAATCACAGCTACTTGCATGTTAGGTTAGAGTGTCCAATACGACACTGTGTATACAATTTGGTTAAAGGGATTCCCTCCTGTGTGGAATGGTCTCAATATATGCTTTTATTAGAAAGTAAGTGTCAGTTGGGGGTTATGTGACACCTCATGTTAACAGTCAGGACAGGTGGTGGGTTCTCAAGTCACCATCCGAACCTGAGCGGTCTCATACAACTGTGATGTGTGAAGTATTATCTGACTCTCCAGGACAAGTGTGCAGCTTTTAACCTTAAGGTTCGATGTAAGGACAGAGTACAAAATAATACATTTGATTATGCAATTATTGTGGTACCTCGACTAAACTCTAACTACTAACTACACGCAACACCATTCAATAAGAAATGTGTAGCCTCAACGCTAGAATTTGTAACTCAAGATTTCTTTAATCTTAAAGCTAACTTTTACAACGCACATACAAAAAGTTAACACATAAGAAATATTTTTGTATTTTGTATATGTTGAAAAAAGTGTTATTCCATTCTCATCATCACATTCCACTATGAAATTTGGTCATCCATGATCTCGGCAATACAATAAAAATAGTGAATCAACACAAAGTAATAGTTAAGTAGTAAAGTACAATGGCTGCTAAATGTTTTCTATAACCGTTTGCTATAGAAGTTTTACATAAAATACTAAAATATATGCAGTTTCCTCAGACAGTGGGACATATTTCCCTTACATCCTTATGGGGAAAATACTCTGAAGCTCAAGTTCTTTCTGAGTGCAATATAGATGAGTAAATTACTGTTCACATCTTGAGTGCAACCCTTAACAGAACCATTCCTCAAGTATTCTGCTCAGCTGCCTGTCAGATTTCTTACACAGCGTTTAAAGACCCCATCGTGCAGAGCAGCCTTATGCTATAAATTCAACATCCACTATGCTACGCTGTTCCTATTTCTACTCCCTTTTGGTTCTGGGTTGATCAAGCTTTCCCCCATCAACCAGATTATTAGGGGATCGAATCCCAGCTCAGCTCCACAGCCAGTGTTGGCTCACTGAGCAAGACCCTTTACTCTGTCTGCTCCAGAGACTCTGTATGATGGTTGATACTGCACTGTGACCCATCTCCCACACAAGTTGGGTTGTGACAAAGATTTTTGTTCTACTGCATATCTGTATATGTGTAATGAAAGGTAAAGGCATTCTAAACGATGTTGTGTATCAAGGAACCGCTGTATTTGCTTTTTATATTAATGGAATTCCAAATGACCAACTGGATAACTGTGTGTAATCCAGTAACTCATACACACCAATAATTCCAGCCACGCGGATGCTAAACTTTAAATAGAAATTAACCAATACCTTTATAACATTTTACACCAGGGGTCACCAACGTGGTGCCCGCGGGCACCATGTCGCCCGCGAGGACCTCATGAGTCGCCCGCGGGCCTGTTCTAAAAACAGCTCATAATAGTGAAAGTTACCAATGA
>JAOTRQ010077042.1:0-11853 GCA_028565875.1 Hoplisoma paleatum
CGCGTGCACGCGAAGGGAGTAGAATTCTGCTGGGGAGTCGGATTTCGGCACAACACATCCAAAATGCGATTAATTGCAATAAAATTTTTAGCGCGTTAAAATCTTTGTAATTAATTAATCGAAATTAACGCGTTAAAGTCCCGGCCCTAGTTTTTACAATGCCAGAACATTTAGCTACTGAACAAAAACGTTTTGTATGAAATCTGATTTGTATTTATATGTAGTACAAGACGTGTGAGGTGATTTATCAGGTGAAGTACTCTGATGATTTGAAGTCACTACCCCGAGTGCTTTTTATCTTTCTTTTGACAGGTTGTATAATAAAGATGCCGTCATTGAGTATTTGCTTGATAAATCAGCAGAAAGGCCAAATGCTGACATCGTGGCACACATACGTGGTATCAAGGTAAGAACAAGTATTGCATGTCCACCATAGTCAGCAAAAATTGCTTAGCGCTGGTGGTGATATCGTCTTGGTGCACTATTTTGATCTACAAGGCAGATTTACTGCTTTAAATCAGTTTGCTCAAACTTAGATCTGGGTGGTTTAGCATTTAGCAACAAATCTTTATTTTAAAATGACAACTTTTTGTCTTAGATTTTCTAAAATTGCCATTAATTTTATGATTCACCGACATTAAGCTGCGTGATTATTAAAATGTACCAGCTAGTAAACTTCATAGTATTTAAAGGTTTAAAATGTACTGTGCTTAATGAAATGTCTCCATTTGGTCATTTGTAATCATCTCATATTTTAAATAGAGATGCACTGATTGCGATTTTTAGATTTTTCATGGCATGTGATTTGCCAAAACTGATTTCATCACCTACTTTACAAAATGTACAAGTGCTATTTTCTTTTCTTTAAAATGCTCGAAAATATTATGCCTCATACATTGAAAACAAATAAAAAAAGCCTATTGTTTGTACAAATCTTATTTTATGTTGTATTAACATATTAATTAATTCACACTTTTCTTTTTTCCCCCCCAAATCTTGGCTTCTGCTATGGAACACTTTTTTTCAGATCAGACAGAGTTTTGACTGATGTAAAATCATCATAATTAGATTTTAACTAGTCGATCATGAAGGATTTTGTTAGAACCATCAAGTTCTGATCACAAATAGGTACATTATTAATTAAAAAATGGTTGTTAGCTATTTTTTTTCTTCAAGAAACATATTGTCACAAAGTATGTATTTCACAAACACTTACCCAACAGTATTGGGTAAGTGTACTTTTACCAATAACACAATAACCAGCAATCACATTATGCAGCTTTATAGTGAGCTTAGGATTGAAATATACTTTTTAATGGTTTTGATTTCGAATTCTGCAAAGGTGCCATGTTTGTATTTAATAATGGTTTTAAACTGGTTTGTGTACAGGATGTAAAGGAGTTGATTCTGACCGATAACCCTGCATGGGAAGGGGAAAGCAGGAACACGAAGGGTGACTGCTATGAGGATGTACACTGCGCCATGTTTATCTGCCCTGTAGTTGGACTGGAGATGAATGGAAAGCACAAGTAAGAGATTTCTTCTTCCCTTGGAAGAATACTATGTTGGGTCAAAGGTTATTACAATTATTATGAGCGTACGGATACACTACCCATGATGTGGTGTGGTTCATATACTGAGTACACAATACATTTTTTTAAACAGCTTAAAACTGAAGACAATTGTTTCTCATTTGCTTAACAAAGATTGTTTTTACTTTAAATTAGTTTTAGTTAATCGTGGTTTAGTTGAAAAGTCAAAAACTTATACAAGCAGTACTAGTAAGTCTAGTGGTCTGGTGGGGGATTTGATGGGTGATGGGAATAATATGCAAATTATTTATTATCATTTTTATTTATTTAACAGAATCGTAATACTTAAAATGTCTAATTTTTTTGGTCACCAAAATATTTGTAATAATTTACAAATACAGACTTAATGTCATGACACAAAATAGCAAAAAATATTATTTTATATAATGTTTGTTATTTTAGAATGTTTGACAGACCAATTTAATCTAGATTCTGCCATAATTTTATCATTTATTCAAATGATTATTTATTATTTATAGATGTAGATATATAGATATGTGTCAGCACAGTGGCTTTTGGATAGATAGAGAGAGAGCTTGATTATTTGATGCTGATTCTGTAGGTCACCTCACAGCAAGAAGGACATGCATATTATGTTTTACAGGTTTTGCTACCTGCTGACCTGTGGCTGCGTGTTTTCAGAGCGGGCTCTTCGAGAGGTCAAGACAGAGATCTGTCATAAGGTAAAAGATCTACATGACTTATAAAGTGCCGTTTTAAATTAACCATGAGGTTCTGATTCACCGGGTGGGCGATACAGAAGCACTGCAGTGTTTCCTCAATTAATGTCAATCCTACAAGAATACATACACTACGCACTGAACATAACTAAGTTGTGTGATTCAATTAATATAAAATAAACATTGTGAGACGCATAGTGAGAAAATTAAAGGGTTTACATCCAAACATATATGTATTCCCCTAACAAAAAAGGTCAGTGTGCTGTTGATGGGTTGAAATTGTTAAATTGCATACCTGACTGTGATAACACTGCTACTGATACACTGCTTTTATAAAATGCATCTTTAAATTCTAAATGAAAAGAATAACTAAGAACAACAGAATTAAAATACAAACAATTAACAACTAAGTGACTGAAATAATGTCCTACAAATTGAAAACCGTAGTTATTTATTTGAGGTTATTTGTAATATTAAATGTTTATATATTATATATGCAGCAATTAACAGTATATAACTACTATTGCAAGTATAATAGCCACCTTTCTGGTGATTAGATTTTTAATAAGTTAGTTTTTACCTGAGTTGATTTTAGACTAATAACTTTACTCACAGTTAAGTATTAGTAGTTAAGTAATACTCAAAGTAGAGTAGAATTTTTTAGTACCTAACCACCGCTGCGGAAGAATACTTTTTTTAACTAAGCACTTAGGTTTAGTTGTACTTAACTGTCACTAACACACACACACACACACACACTGGTTTGCGTCTTTGAATTGTATTTTTGTTTGAACCAGAAAATGGTCATATAGGGGCACTTCTGTAAGTCACTGGATTAATGTGACAGCTAAATGCGGAAATTGCAAATCTCTCTGTAATTTAGTTAAGCTTGTCCTGATAAATAGAACTGCCATATGATGAGAATAAGGAGTGCCATATGATGAGAATAAGGAGTGCCATATGATGATATATTATTTTTCTGCAGTTTGGACTATCTTTAGCTAGTTTTAAATTCTTATAGGCTTTCCTTAATGGTGCAAACCCATTATCTTGTTGTTATCTAATTGTTTTCTCATAAGTCTGCTGTGCGCCAAGCAGCAATTTGTCATACAGATAAAGTACTTTATTGTGTCTAGTTGGAATCTCGTCTTTTAATGTACTGCCTAATATAATTTGTCTTCACAAACAGACTGCATTTATTTGCAGCCGGATCCATTATTGTGATTGTATCATTGAATACTAATCTTGTAGCACCAGTTAAACCTTTAAACTCAAAACCATCAAGTAGCTTGTACTTGGATCTCAGTGACATTTAATATATATTTTGTATCCAGTACAGCTGTTATAGTACAATTATTGACATTGTGGTTCACTTCAGAACCATTACCTCACTTTATTAGAATGCCTTTATTTTGTCCTTACACTTTTACAGATGTACAGTACAACAAAATACTGTCTTTGCTTATCCATGCTTGTTTGGAAGTCGGGGTTCGCGCACCGCTCGGGGTCAGCCATCGTACGGCAACCAGACATGGAACAGCAGACTGGGTTATGAGTCTTGTTTAAGAATCCAACAATAGTTTTGTAGCAAACACAGTCTGGATTTAAACCCCCAATCTCTAAGTGCTGCCTAGTAGACTACACTGTCTAATAAGGTCAATAGGGTCCTGGATTCTATTCCCAATTAAAGTGGTCCAGATATTTTCTATGTATTTTCTGTTCATGTACTTACCAGAAATGTGAGGGCTTCTTTGGGAGCTTTGGTTTTAGGTGTAGTAAATTAGAGAAGATTGATTGCCATTCCTATGCATGTTTTTAATATTTACTTTGAACTTCTGAATCCCGTGTAACTAGTGGCTATCTTATTTGTCATGAATGTGACCAATGTGTAAAACATTTTCTTACAATTTCAATGAGTGAATCCTGTCAATGGCTCGAATTAATTTAGTATACTTTTGGCATGCCATAACTTATTATTTATCCGCTATACAATACACGGATTTGTTTTGAATCGAGATTTTTAGATAGCATCCCACTGTTCCACCTAGTCACCACGGTATTAATAACTGAATAATAATAATAATGTTTACTTATTAAGATAAGTAGTTAGTCAAATTAGCTCTGATTGGATATTCCTGACTAGTAAGAACATACCACCAAAGTACATGAAAAAGTGGGAAAATCCTTGAATATTTTAATTGTATTTCAATATATTTAGGGGAGACTCTTAAGCTACAAATGAATAAAGGGTTTGTGTGCATGTGTGAGTGCGCACGTTGGAATTAGAATGCAGACCTCATGAAATGATTAACGTGAAGGTCGTCTTGTTCTTGATAAAAGTCCATTAATAATTACAGAAGGTTTTAGAATACAACACAGTGACAGCCAATTAATCATTAGATAAAAAACTTATTTTATTGAAGTGGATTCTGTAACATTCAGATAATTCCATTAAAACACAAAAATCAAGATCACTTTTAAAGGATGACACAAACAAACAATTAAAACAAAGCATTGGTAAACACAATGGCTCGTAGAAGCCATGCCCTAGGTTGTCAAAAAAATACAATCAAATATTGTATTTAAACAATAATAAAACCAATAAAAATAAAATAATCTTGTTAGACAAACTTGGACAGACTACTCTTAGACTTTGCTAACACTTGGTGTTCAGTCGTGTCTCAGTTGATCAGATCATATATTATTCACACATCATAAATAAATAACATTAGATCTTAAATAAATATTTTGTGATAGCAAGTGATGCAAAATCCTATTTATACCTAATTACTGATTTAAATGGGATCATAGCATATAAAGACCACTGAAGTTGCGTGTTATTCTTGTGTGTTCTAGATTTTCCAATAGGAAAAATAAGCAATGTTTTCACAAAATTCTTTTGATCATTTTATGTAGTAAATAAATAAGTTCAGAAACCAATATGTTTTATCTGTACATTTCTCTCCTAAACATACGTTTATCTGCTGAAATGTCAGTATCAGTTTTACTATACAATAAATTTAAACTAGCTAACACAATAAAAGAACATTTCTAAAAGACACACAACTACAGTACAAGCTTTTGACTTATCTCATTATTCAGCAGATCTGGTGATGTTCAGGTGATTCACAATTCCAAATATTGGCATAACAACATGGTACTAAATACAAAATGACATCATGACAAGACTTACGAAATAGTCGATCTTGGCGGTGTGTTACATCTGGAAATGTATGTTTTAATCAGTAGATGCCAAGGTGCCAACCAAAATCCAAGGTGTCCGAAGTACAGAACTTAATATAACTCAAGCACTGTAGTAAACTTGCATGTGACAGTTGATAAATGATGTGCATTTTAAAACAACACTATATGGAGCTGGCATATGCAGTATTCTGAGTTCAAATATCAGCTTTAAAAAAACATAATTTAGCATTTTCTCCCTTTTATTCAATATTTAGTCAGTTCAAGTTGTACGCAATATGCATTATGCTTCCTCTAAACTGGCGCTCAGTGTTTGTAACGATCTAGGAATGCAAGATTGTCACACTAACTTCCGACATGTGCTTAATAATTACACATTTTCACCCACACAAGGCTAGTTCATATCCAGATCAGCTCTATTTCAAATCCAAGCTCTGATATTCTAGTTTATTTTATTACCTAAACACAAAGAAGATAATCTTGTAGGACTACAGTCATGTCATTGTATCAAACATTTTGGAAGACGCTGGTGGAAAGCTATGTCTAACACATCACTCTCAGTTCTTCCACGATGTTGAACTGTGTAGGACAGGATATCTCCTTTTCTATATATTTTCAAATGTATTCTTAATGTTTAACTTAATAATCAGAGCTTAAAATCACTTTGTATTGATTTGTATTGACTGCTTTGTTCTGACAAGTGGAGCTGCTTCACATTTCCTACTGAAGTTTTCACGTGATTGTACTTTATGGTGTTTTCCAACATTTTTGTGTCATTGACCACATTCTGATGGTTGAGGATCACAGATATAGTATATACACCAAATGAAACACTCTCTGCTTGCAATAAGCCATGTAAACATGTTATGGGACAGTGTAGTCTAGTGGGTAGAGCGTTGGGTTGGCTCTGCTACACTCCGCTACACTGTTGGGTCCTTGAGCAAGACCCTTAACCCTGTCTGCTCCAGGGGCGCTGTACATTGGCTGACCCTGCGCTCTGACCCAAAACTTCAAGACAAGTTGGGATATGCGAAGAGAAACATTTCATTGTACTGTACATCTGTACATGTGTAATGACAAATAAAATTGCATTTGATTTGCATTTGATTTTGATTTTTTTAAACTATACAACTAACAGGTTATTGCAGATTTAATGTTATTTATATGACACAAATAAACTTCCATAGTACTTTAAATAACTTCTGAAGCACTGTTGATTTTGACCTCTGTTGCAAGTCGCCATGATGACTGAATAGGTATCATGGCTTGTTGTAGGACTTTGTGTCTATGCCACTGCTCAGTACAGTCCAGAGCATCTGGGAAAATTGTGCTATCAAACTTGTTAGCAAACATCGAATTTTTCTCGATTATCCAAGGTAAGTCCTCTATTCCGTAGACACAGATATCCCTGACGTAGCCTCCTGTAAAGATAAGTTTAGCGGCCTCAATCAGATCACAATTGTTATTCAGATCATGAACGCCTGGAATTTGCAATGTTACGTTCTTATAGCATCGCAAATTTAGGGTGTCAAAACTGCTTATTTTAAAGTTCATTTCAAACAAGCTAATATGCTTATGCTCAGAGAATAATAGCATTTCAAGAGTTTAAAACATTAAAGTTAATGTAGCTTAAATGATTGCAAGCATTTAAAACACCAAAGTTATGTTCTGTATAAATGTGTATTATCTGGTATTGGTAGAGTAATATGTTAATAATTTAATTAAATTAAAAAAAATGGAAAAATGTTAGGGAGTTCAGTAGAAATAATATTTATTACCAAAATCAGGGCAGAATTTGTGTAGTGTAAACTAGGCATAAAATGTAGACTTACCATTACATCCTTGGTGGGATTTTCCTTCTTGATCTTTCCATTTAATGGCCCTTATTTCACCTTCCCAGCCACCATTTACATTACTACCTGGTGCATCTGTGAAAATGTTTAATCCTTGTTCATCTTAAATGAGTTAGGATTGCTTACATACATTTTAAATCATTTGCATATACTTTCAATTTATTTTTCACTCAGGTTTTGCCTGTATTGAAATATTCTGTCTGCAGTGCATCAAGATCTGGAATTCTTATTTGAATGACCATAATTCAGATTCTATAGGTAGCTTTGGCTTACCTTTCATGTGGTTGAGAGTAACCCAGTAATGCTCGTCAGGGCTGTACGTATCTTTAGACCATTCCAGTAGGTCTCTTGCCACTGTACTCTTGAGTACATACTCTACAAATACTCTTGTCAGCGAGTAGTAGGCTGTACCAAAGTAGAGCTGGAGGTTGTGTGGAGGAGGGCTCTTTTTGTTGCTTTGGCCTCTAGGGGCCACATACTGCCCTTTTACTTCTACGTATTGTATCAGAGTCCTGTGTCGCATGTTCTCTGGTTGCTTGATCCCTGGAGTCATGTTTGTGTCTCTCCATTCTGCTGCCTGCATATAGCGGACCAGCTCCAAGTTGCTTTTAATGGGGAAATCTTGGCCGCACAGATTTATCACCTTACGCCATTTTACCGTCGATCTTACCAGGTCCCTCATGCAGTTGATGTCTGCTTTTAAGCGTGAAAAACCGGCATAAGTCACTTCCTCGCTAATGGAGGCAAGGAAGACATTGGGAAAACATCCAGCCAGATTTCTGACACTGGCTTTATACTCTTCTGGAACTTTGATATCGATGTGAATGCAATAAATGTTCTGTGGGGCGTAGACTGCCCTCAGCAGGCGCACGAATGTTTCAAGGTCTTTGTGAATGGTTATGATAAAGGCCAGAGGATAATCTTCCTCTTCTTTGCTCAGAGGCTTCATGATAAAGTGATGCTCTGCCTGCACCCTGGAGCAGTTCAGCGGACCCTCGTAGAAGCTCACCTCTTGGCATTCTGTTCTTTGCCATTTCATTAAAGGTGAGCTGCTAGGCAGAGCATTGCAGTTTTGAGGAAATGGGCGACATCTTATTGCACGCTGAGGCACCTTGAGGGTGTTGGACGGCTGGCTTTTGATATAGATGACTGAGCAAATAAGGATGCTTATTCCAAGACACAGGAGAAAACTGCACTTGACACTTCCAGTATGGAGCATAATCCAGCATCAAGCAGCCCAGACCATGAACTATCACCTGGAAGAACGAACATGAAGGTCAAATCACCCTTATCGTTTTTTATATTGTCTCATCTCGCAATTTAATTTTTTTGACCAGTAGCTTTAAAGTATTACAGTGAAAGAAATTTGTGTAGAAAATAAATCGTCTAAAGAAAAAAAAAACAATTAATGAGATAAGGAACAAACTACTACAAGACATCAGCCTGCTCAATTTTTTTGTGGTTGCCACTGTCTCATTAACGCAGTGCTGATAGCATTCTGGCGCCGCGCCGGCTCTCTGGCATACCAGTGTGGCTGCAAGAAAAAAAAAACAGTTTTACCCAGTGATGTGACAGTTTACTGAATCTGAGTGGTACAACTTTGACTCTTAAGCGTACCAATAATAGACCTACGAGCTAATAAACCAATCAGGAATAGCATAGGCACAGGCATTGGGTCTTGGCCAAAAAGAATGATGCAGCTGTGTGAAAGTGTGAATTGTAGTGATAGGAATTACGGCTCTTTTAAGGGAGCCAGATCTTTTGGCTCTATTCTTTCAAAAATGTGGCCTGTTTGTTTTTTATTTTGTTAGAAAGCAAGCAGCACAACTATTTTTACTATATAAATTATGAACATTTATGTATATTGCATTTGCTACCTTGTCTTAAAGGGTCTCATTAAAATAACACTTCATAAAAAAATATGCACATTGAAAACAAGTGCATTTTAAATGATGCTCTATAACTATGTAGCTAACGTGGACACAAGGAGGCACAAAGACGCAATTTTAAGGTGCCTATTTTTAGCTAGACGATAGAAGATTTTTAACTTTATCTTGACTTCTTGTTTTGGTAACTAGAGAGAAATTGTGATTGCATTTAATTTCCAAAAAGTCCTCTCATTTGCAGAGATAAGCCAAGTCAATTTTATTTGTATATAACACTTGTTTGTCACAGAGCAGTATTATAGAGTTCTGGATCTTCAGACCAACAATAAAAACAAACAAACAAACAAAACCCTACTTTGAGCAAGCCTAGGGCGACTGTGGCAAGGAGAAATTCCTTGAAAAAATTACTGGAAGAAACCTTGGAGAATCCAGACTCAAGAGAGACTCATTCTGTATGAGTGAATTCAATTATATTTAAAAAACCTTAATAAAACATATTAAATAGAATTAAATTAACTAAAGAATATAGCTAGCAGAAGCTCTGCAGACATCAATTCAAGCTGTTAATTCTGTTCGTGTTTATTTGCTTTAATACTGTAGCACAAAGGGAAAATCTGATGTAATAAAATTTCTCATTATTTCTCAACTATTATTATAATAGCACTGCTCATTTCTGTACATACTCAATGTTCAGTTATCTATCGCTTTCGTTTTCTCTCAGGGTGTTGGAGCACAGTATTAAATAGATTGGAATTCATTAATAATCAGCTCACATTGTTACGATCGATTAAATCTACTTTTGTGGACATGTGAATTACAATCGATACAGGATATGATGAGAGATTTTTTTAAACGAATTGGCGATTCTCTCATGACGTTGGTGCAAAGTTGTAAGCCACAATTTATAATTGTTATTGACCGGAGGATCGAATGAGGGTACAGTCTGTTAGAAAATCATGATTACATTACATACATTACTTTTATTTTGCTGAATATATCGTCGATTGGAAACATTGCAAATAGAAAGAAATTATGTTAAGTGGCTTAATAATGAAAAAAATCATTTCACAATATGATTGTCACCAATAGCTCAGGTTGTTGAGTAACTGTGAAGATCTCTGATTTAATAAAATGAAATTGAAGGATCAAATTGTATTCAGCTTAAATATAATTCTAAATGCAGGTGTGCAGTTTTGCTTTGTTGTATTTTGTATTTGCATCTATGCTAACCGCTTAACCACCGGTGGAATCTTTGCATGCTAGTGCATTAGCCAGAGCGTGTTATCTGGCTGATAGCATATGTGAAGATAAATTAAAATATGCCTAAATATTTGTAATATATACTTCAAACGCTTGGTCAGACAGACTTCCGGTGCAGTAAGCTGTGCTTGAGGGAGGGATACTGATTTGGTCCATAAGTACTATTGTAATTGTTGTTGGTTAAAGAAATAAATGCAGTGAGAGTGTTCATTTTCCACTTCTTCCCAACAAATTGTGCCCACTAGATCATGCTTGGCAGACTGGGGGCAACAAGTTTCGAACTAAGGAGGGGATTATTCTGCTCTACCACTTTGGTCTATAAAAGCCAAGATTTTACCTAGTATGTAAAAAAAAGTCACTGGCCAGCTTCAACCTAGCCATTAGGATACAGAAACCATTGCATTGTAGTGTGCATGTATAATTCACTGTATTTAGCAGTAGTAACCTGGTTGTGGTAGTTCTTAAACCAGCAACCTCCTGATTAAGTATGTCATTTGTAGATTGTTTTGTTAGGCTGTTATTTTTACATTCGCTGCTTTATCCCTTTTGACTTTTCATGCAAATGACTTGACATGTCCATTTTTTTCAGCTAATCCTTTTGTCTTTAAAATCATTTTCATCCCTCTCATTTGCAAATGTCTCTCATCTTACAGAGATTGACAGATTTATTTTTCTAATATTATTGTTTGTCATAGACAGCCGAATATGATTTATTGTCATATATCATCATGTACTACAAAAATAGGGTGAGAATATTTACTAGACCTTTACGCATACTTTTTTTTTTTTTAAACCACTTCCTTTTCTACATAATTTCTGAACTTGTCATGGACTCTTCACAGACCATATTTTATAACGAAGAATGTAGAAATATGTAGTATATAAACTTTATGTTTTAGGTTTTTCTACGTAGCTACATTTTGTAATTTACAAAATAATGTGCATTTTATTTTCAGATTCAGTACATTATTATATGACATTCATACGCCATTTGTGCAATAATTCAAGTTTTACCCACTTATCATAAGCTGGATCACCAGCTTTTTATTTATATTAGCATATAGCATATTACTTTATTTATTTAGATACAAAGATATATAAATTGATTTAATAAATGTACATTTCTATATATTTGTTATACAAATTTTATCGTTTATTTTTTCTGTATTTCCTTTTTATTATTTGTATATTTAATGTGTTGTGTATATTTTTTTACGGAGCAATTGTAACATTTGCAATTTCCCTCTGAGATCAGTTAAGTATTTCTGATTTTGGTTTAGATTTTATTCAATGAAAGAGTTGTACATCACACTCAGCTTAGCCATTGCCGTTTTTTTTTTTTCAATCAAACCATATTTAACTTTAATGTCTTAAAGGAGTT
>JAOTRQ010077052.1:0-11853 GCA_028565875.1 Hoplisoma paleatum
TGTGTGTGTGTGTGTGTGTGTGTGTGTGTGTGTGTGTGTGTGTGTGTGTGTGTGTGTGTGTGTGTGTGTGTGACCAGACTGTTTTCCACGAGCACAATCCTGGGTTAGTATCATTTATAATATCATGGTGCATCCATAAGAGGGCGCCACTGTACCGTGCTGACACATAATGCACACTTGCCTCAACACAGTTTCTGCTTAACACACACAGTTGTACAGAACTGTGTGTGTTAATAAACGTGTCATTGTGTTATTTGTGCATCCATCCATCATCTAGCTTTACCAGCACTTAATCCTATTTAGGATCACGGTAGGATACACACTGGGTGAATACACCAAACATCTGAACAGGTCTCCAGTCCGTGGGGTACAGAAGCAAATACACACACACACACACACACACACACACACACACACACACACACACTGGACGATTTCAGTGTCTCCACTTAACCTGACCACATGTCTTTAGACTGTAGGAGCATGTCAGAAAGCAACTTTTACACTAGCCAGGCCGTCCGGGGACCAACAGACTGAATCTATGGGACAGTTCTGCATCTCCGATCGGCCTAGTGGCAGGTTTATGGACTGTAATCCGTCCTTGGTGTAAAGGTGTGCAAACGTGGACGGGAAACAGCGTCAACTTCCAACAGCTTCACCATCATCAAGACATCCCAGACATCCCAGACATCAAGACATCGGTTACTTACTTATAGCTGCGGTGACTGTTTAGTGCCCTGCCCTTTATATACTGCCCCTGATCATCGGGCATAAACCGAGACTGTGTTCTGAGCCTGAGACCGAAGATTCATTCCCAATTATTCACATCTTCGTGCTGAGTTGTGCTTATGGCTTATGCTGGCCTGCTGTGTTATTGCTTATTTTCTGCAGGAGGCAAAGAGTTTTATCACCAAGCCCGGGATTAAACACCAGCTGCCAGAAATGAAGATGAGCCGCCCAGAGAGCACAGGAGGCAAGTTTGTGTAGTGCCAGGTTTCGTATTTCGATCGACACATCAGGGTATTTTTTTTTAGCCTTCATCGAGGCCATGGATGTGGGCTCGCGTTCTTCCACTGTGCAGCCCAGAAGAGCTCGGAATGGGATTTTTTTTTTTTAGGGGGAAAGTACTGCAGTGCAGCATTTAGCACGAGCCGGCGTGGTGAATTATGTCACACGTCAGAGTCTGCACCAACTGGATTTGTATCCGTTTGGCGGCTTTGTGTTCGCGGTCCTTCACTGTTACAATGCAGCACTCAGAGTAATTACCCCGAGAGATGGGATGAGTCGGAGGAAATGGAGGGCAGTGAGAGTACAGTAGGGGGATGGATGAGAGGAGAGGCGAAGCCATTTGACACGGATGGAGAGAGAGGGAGAAAGAGAGAGAGAGGAATGCCAGCCGGAGGATATTAAAAAGGGGGAAAGAGGGCATCGATGAAGAGCTGTTCGTTTCACGCTGTCCATAACGGTCAGCAAGCGCCGATTTAAGGAGTGGCCGCAGTCTCTCCATGCAGCGAGAGAGTCGAAAACATCACCACAGCCTGAGCCGGCACTATGATCCAACCATTCCAGCCATGAACAGGCCAGGGTACGTATTAAGACATCAGACATCGTGTTGGTTCTCTCCCTCTCTCTCTCTCTCTCTCTCTTCTTCTTCTTTCCTTCTCTGGCTTCTTTTGCATGCAGGGCATTGTTTCTCCGAGTCTGCGTTCGCTCCATAATGAGAAAGAAAAGACCTGAGGGATTCCACTAGAGCGCACTGCATTTCCGTGCAGATCAATGCTCGCTTTCATGTGAGATGATAAAGCCGTTCTAACTGACACTCGTGTCGATAATCCGATCCCGCCGCAACGTGAAGCCATCGGGGCCCCGGTCTGACTCTGACTGCGAGTTAACAAAGTTACGGGCTAACTTCACTCTCCTTTTTTGCAGGTTTCTCGCTAAAGCAGGCCTGAGGAAGCTCCTGACGTCTGAGGAAGTTTGGACGTTTGGAATGAAAAGAAGTTCGGGGGAACAGGATCCGACGGGACGGGCGAACCTACAGAAATCAGGGCCTAAAGATCAAGGTACAGGAAATGCATCACGCCATTACTGTAGATATAGAACCGTATAGTTATATAGCCATTTATATTGTTGAGGTTTAGCTTGATTGGTTTAACTGATGATGATTAATTATAATTATATAGAAAACCTGTTTATTAATTTTTTTTACCCATCTCCAGTCGACGGTAGGTTGCTCTTCGGACCACCACCGACCCCCCTAGAGTTTCTCGGCAGTGTTTTAACTGAGTATGTTTTTTCAGATTTTTCTAGAACCCCCATGGTACGCTAAAGAATGTGTGAAATCCCTGGACACAAATCTTACATTTTAACTTGACACGAAATTCTACATTCCATTCCCATTAGAAGTGGCTCGTCTCATTGTGTAGGACCTTCCCTAAACCCAGGAACAAGAGGTGTAAACCATTCTTCCTCTCTGTTGGTACTGTGAACACTGTTTACAACCATGCAAACCTCCGGAAAACAGGCACCTCGTGGTGACAATATCTTTATATTAAAACTTGACCTTAACAGTCTTTCACTGAAAGACATTGAAACGAGATCTTTTCTGTACGTGTGTTTACTTTAAACTTGTCCAACCGGTCCGGTCATGTTTCCTGACTCGCTCTAACTAATAAGTTTTATAATAAGATACAATACGATGTTACATGAATAGATACGGGGCGTCACAGTGTTTACACCTTTGCGTATCTGTGTGGGTTTACTTTGGGTTCTATGGTGTTATTCCCTACAGTCAAGACATGAATTCAAGTTTATTGGAGATATTCAAATAATTGTGTGCGTCCTGCATCAGACTGGCAACCTATTCGTGTGTTTACTATCATCCAGTGTGTGTCCAATAAAATTAACCGCTGGTCAAACTAGATGATGGATGGATGGATTTTTCAATAAAAGATTGGAACAGTTTCTGCTCCTGGTAGAGGTGTGAGATTTTTCAGACTTAACTAGTGGTACTCATGCCAACCCCAAGCCTGGATAAATAGGAGGAATATGTCAGGAAGCGTGTAATAATCATATCAAATCAATAATCCAACCCTTTCAGTTTGAAGATTGTAATAGCTTATTTATTACATATTCACCTATTATTAATGGTTGCAAAGTACAATTACACACACACACACACACACACAAACAAGACAATTAGCCTGTCTGCATATCTTTGGACTGTGGGAGGAAACCAATTCAGACACGCGAAAAACATGCAATCTATATACAGAACGCATCGGAAACAGACCCGGGACTTCTTGTCGTTAGGCGACAGTGCTAATCGCTGTATTTATTTGTTATAAATAATAATAAACGTGCTCCTTCTTTCAGACGCTGAACCTAAGAAGAAGGTGAGAAGCTGTTCGTTGATCCCGTCCAACAGCAGCAGAATCCATCCAGAGGAACAAAAACGACCTTCTGCTCGGAAGCTTCTCAAAACGAAACATCGTTTTACACCAGAACCACTTAAAATTTTAGAGAGAGCCGCGACCGTTTCAAGCGGGTCACGTGACATCGAGGAAGAGCTACGTTATGATCATGAGGACAGACGTAAACAACCCGAAGAACATACGAGAACAACGGTACAAAAGGAATACCCCGGCCCGACCGATAACGTGGCTCTTAATGTTCAGAACAGGCGACGGTCTGAAGGAGCTCTGTTGAACAACAATCTTGAGATTTGTGACGAGTCGAGGAAGACATCATACACACCTATCTCACCAGCACATGACATCGACTCGGCTTTGGTAGTCTCTACCAAGCTTGAGGAACCAGTCAAAGATAGACGTGTAACAAATTTGATCCAGGCTGTAAACGCTGATCTTAAAGGCGGTGATGAAAGCCCATTCTGTGAGAACAGCCTGTCCGCGATTGAGGACGTATCAGAACCTTCTTCTCTTCAAAGCGATGAACCGATTTGCTCAGAGGAAGAGAAAGAACAAGACTTGTCTTTAGTCTACGCTGAAAAGTTCCTTGTGCTCCCGGAGTTGTTTCCATATTGCTCTCAGAATCATCCTACATTTACTTCTGGTGGTCATTCTTATGAGTCGAACCTTTCAGAGATCCTCTCTCCTGTGGATGAGATCTTATCTTACGGAAGTGCCGAGCTTCCTTCAGTTAAAGGAGGAGCTGGATCAGGAGCACTTTCTACCTCTTTACCACCTCCTTTACCACCTCCTGCTTTCGAGATCATCACCTGGACTAGTGAGGACGATCCTCCAGCTCCTCATGAAGAAGACCTTGTCGAAGATACTTCCATTAACAGTGAGGATGTACCACAATTGCCCGTGGACTTGTGTTTGAGCAAGACTCGTGTGATGGATGAAACCATTGTGACAGATCAGGAAGACGATGCTTCTGAATACAACGGCCAGGAAAGCCATGACCTCCTGTCCTCTTATTGCATTGGTGACAGGGTTCTGGTGTGCAGCTCCAAACCAGGGGTCTTGAAATACAAGGGGCAAGTTGCATTCGCAAGTGGATTCTGGGCCGGTGCGGCAATCGAAGAATCTGACGAAAACCACGATGGAACGTTCCTAAAAGTGAAAAATTTTACATGTGAGAAGAATCATGGCGTCCTGATGAGAGCCGAGGATGTTTCCCATCTGCACCCGGAACACTGTAGTAATCTAGACCTGGACACTTTCTCAGATAACGGTCACGGTGGCCAGAATGGGCGATATAACAACAAACCTTCTGGGAATCATCAAGGCAGAAAGTGGGATGGTCCTGGACAGAATTTCTCAGGTTCAAACCAGATGTTTTCTCAAGAACTGTGTGAAGATGATCCACCAAAAGACAATACGCCCACCAGTTTCTCAAGATTCAATATTTTTGATCTGACGTCTCCCTTAAAAGTGAGCCAATCTTCTTATCTACAAATCCAGACTGCACTGTAAGTTTATTTAAAAGGTTCTTGTACATCTAAGCCCAGTGTACTTTTTATATTCAGTGCATCGAACCAGGATGAAAAGTGTAACTTATGACTGCCACCAACTGTATAGAACCACCAATGACCAGACGTTTGCCAGATTGACCAACTAGATATTTTAGTCATACCGACGTTGTTTGGGCTTGTGTCGACTCTTGTGACATCACTGCTAGTGTCTAATCCGAATCTGGTCTGTCGCGGTTGTGTGGCAAACAATTTCCACAAACAGTAGAACACAGTGCCCTGTATAGTGTTGTAAATAATTTACTAAGTGGTTTTGTAATAGACATTTGGTACAGAAAACAATATTCCATGTGCCATGTGTAAAACACCATTTCTATTCTAGGTCGATCATACGCTTGTGCGTTGTAATGGAAATCCGAACGGCCTTGCTGACCCTGACGATCTAACCGTGAGGTTAACTGGCGAGATTTTAGCAGATGCCTCCACAAATGTACAGACTGGACGTAATTTGTGTACTTCATACTTTCATAGGATATTGCCAATTCTACCATTAATGACAGCTTATCTTATTTTTTTAAACTTAGGGTTTCAGGAAAAAAGAACCCGGCAGCTTTATGACTCACAAACCTTGTCTAATGGATCAGTGGCAGCCGGGGTATTCAGTAAGTTCTCCACAAATACAAATCCAGCCTCATGAGAACAACGGCGTCTACAGGTTGGTGGACCTCACGGTTGAGATGCTCTGTGGCCAGGAAAGTAAAAGCGCCCTGGATGCTTGTGAGACACCAAAATATTTAGTAGACAATAAAGGCCGCAATACCTACAGACAGGTCAGTAGTGTTTACTTTATTGAAACATTATTATGATACATGTTCGCCATTTACTGTGTTTTCATTTCAGGTCCTGTTTCACCTAGCATCTGGTATTCTACATGAGGTCTGTGCTGATATATTGGAAATGAGAGGCATTTCGTCCCAAAACAGGGATAAAACAGTTATGCTAGAGCGACAGACAAGCCACGTGTCAGTAGAGCTTTTAAAGGTAAGACTGATGGTATCGAGCAGGTAACATGGAACATTAGCGCTCATGCAGTCATCAAACCTGAATGATCAGACATGAGAAGCAGAATGACCGCAACCCAAAATGACAGAATGGCTGTACATCCAAGCTCTGTATTTTTTATCAATAGTTGGGCTTTACTTTACACCTCATCACAATTAATGTTAATCAAAGCTCATCAAGTACATTAAAGGGGTTTTTTTACAGGTTGGTCAATGCCAAGAAAAAATGTTCATACAAAGCATTTGTGAACACAAATAGAACACATCCTTGTTTTTAAAATAGTGAAATTAATTCTCTTTGCACCTGTACAGGCCGCTGTGAGAAAAGAAACGCTAAAAGTGCTTAATTTGGAACGCACTGATCACCGAATGACAGAGATGTTACGAACACTGTGCAAATTTTGGAACGCTAAAAGGGACAGAGTCGACCATATTCTGGTTTGTACACCCTTCTTGATGTGAATAAGAATTATTTCGTAGCTTCGTGGTACTTTAAATGGGATCAATAACATGTATATTGAAATGTTTCCATAGATTCAGGAACTGTACAGTGAGGAGAAACACTGGGTGGATTACCGTACCGACCAAATGACTGTGAAAATCCGAATGGCTGAAGAAATTTTCTTTTTTCTACTTGATGATACCATAACAGTTCTTAATCTCATATACATCACAGGAAACAAATGACATTTATTTCACATCATTGATCGTGCTTGTTACAATAAAGATTTGATATGATCGATCTAATGTGTGCTTAGTGTTATATTTGAATTAAATGTGATTCACTTCAATTCTGTGTAATCAGGATTCGCTTTTTTCTCAGGCTTCACCGAGGTTTTAACACGGGCGGAACATTCCTACTCAAAATGCTTTGCTGGGTCAGTGAATTCAAGGTCTCTTGATTATTAGCCCACCTACATTGTGGGAAAATTAGTCATAAGATTAAACAATTTTGCTCCCAAAGATCAGTCGATCTGTACAGATCAAGTTTTTCTGCTGCCCTTGAGATTTTAGATACCAACCATGTTTATAGGAATGTCTAAGATGACACAAATATAAATTAATTGAAGTCTAGATTCTATAGTCTAAAATTTTCTAAACCCTTTTTTTCCCCTGGTGGTTAGTAAAGTTTGTGAAAAAAAACTAGAAACAATTCACACTAGATGGAAAAAGTAAATAAAGATAAGAATGCAAACATACACATTTACATATCCAACAGGTCCACGGCATTATATCGAACATTATTTCGAATCTTTTTTGGCCTACAGATACCCAGGAGTCATTGTGCCACATTGATGATTTGTAATTCTACTTTATTATCTCTTTTATTGTTGAAAATGGCAATTGTTTTGCCATGATATATATACATTTATCATTACGGACAATTTATTTAGATGTTTGCTTAAACATCGATAAAATCGAAAAATTTCGGGACGTTCTTACAACCCACAACCAAAGTGGAATGTTTTAGGACCTTTCTTCAAACATAATTAGGTTTCACTGGGTGTTAAATGATGAAAACTTTCCTGTTCCCACAACCAACGTCGAACGTTTTTGAAACGATTTTAAATTAAGTGAATTTCTTAGCAGGTCACTCAATGATGAAAATGTCAAGTTCTTTAAACCATTTTCAAAACCATTAGAAAAAGAACAAAACAAAAATAACCTCCCCCACAACCAAAATTAAATGTTTTCAAAACGTAATTAAGTTAGCCGGGTGCTAAATAATAAAAAATGTCATGTTCTTAAAACATTTTTATGAAACTTAAGAAAGAAAACGCAATTTGTTAGCTGGTTGCTAAATGATGAAAATGTCATGTTATTTAAAAAAAATGTTTTAAATATTTTCATAACTTCTGGAAAGCAAACTGGACAAAATGAAACGTTTTAGGAACATTATTAAATTTAATTAAGTTAGCTGGATGCTAAGTGATGAAAATGTCATGGTGTTCATTCAACATTTAATGACTTTAAGAAAGAAAACTGAACTCAGTTACGTCCCCAGAAACAATATGTAACTTTTTAGGAACGTTCTTTAATTAAAAACTATTTACTTTTATTTTTTATGTACATTTGTTAGCTTCTTGCTAACTGAGGGAGACGTAATCGTACGCAGGATTGCGTAAATCGGACGCACTCAAGGGGGGGTGGAGATTGAGTTCTGCGCAAAATGGACGCCACGTTGACGTGTAGGAGGGCTCCCGGTGTAGCGAGTTGTGTATGTGTGGTGGAGGAGGAGGAGAAGAGCTACAGCTGCTTTCATGGCCGATAACTGTTTACGGATGGCAGTGCGGTTTTATTTCTCTTTGGTTATTATAGTAGCTGTAGCGAGACATGGCCGGGCGGGTCAGTTATACACGGAGGAAGACCCGCTGGTGATATTAAGTCGCGACAGTCTGAAGCAAACGCTGCTGAACTCCACCACAGCCTGGCTGGTTCAGTTCTACTCTTCATGGTGTGGACACTGTATCCAGTACTCACCCACCTGGAAGTCCCTGGCTGCTGATGTACAAGGTCTGGATGGATTGATTATAGCACTTAATATGTCTTATTTTATGTTTTAATATGAGTACATTTAGTGCACGTCGTTGCAAATCTGATGTCATTCCAGATGAACCACCTGCTACAATTCATGTACGTGTATTGCTCCTTGTGACGTCATAAAACTACATAGTTTGGTTTCTAAGTCTAGTTGAATAGAGTTTGGTGGAGATACAATTCACTTCATTCATTCATTCATTCATTCATTCATTATTGGTTTAACCCGATATTAGTGAAAACACACACACACACACATACACACTAGGGGGCAGCAGCGAGCACACGTCGGGCAGGCCTAGCCACTGCGCCCAGGTCGCAGTTCCAAGTGCCCGTCGTTATCTGTCGACTCTTGGGATGAGAGCTTCAACCTTTACGATCGCATGTGAAACATTTACACTTACTAGGGGGCAGCAGTGAGCACACGTCGGGCAGCCTTAGCCACGGCCCCCTAGTTGCACTTAAGGGGTTCGGTGCCTCGTTCCAAGTGCCTTGTCGTGTTCTGTCGACTCGGAATCGAACCGACGGCAACCTTTCGCACCGATCGCATGTGGGACATTTACACTTACTAGTGAAGACGCACTAGGGGGCAGCGGCGAGCACACGTCACTATTGCGATAGGCAGCAGTCCAGATCGTCACTATTGGGCCCCTGAGCACGGTCTCTTTACTACTTTTAGCGCTTACACACTATACTGTATGCAATTTCGTAAGTGATTGTGATTAAAACAGCGTTAAGTATAAATATGAATATGTTTTTGACTTGTGTGTGGGATCAATAGCAAACGTTTCAGTATCGCACGGCACTCGTAATCAGCATCGCTGAGTAAGTAAACATTCTACTAAGTTTTGGTTTGTTTGTTCAGCTGTGGATTGTGGTTTTTTCACATAAGGTGGAGACATGGTACGAATAGATAAAAGTGTTCTATAAAAAGATGTTCTAATAAAATGACTGACTCCCGGTGTTGCTGGAATAGCAAGACTCTTTATGATAATAAAGATCTTTTATATTGGTGATATTTTAATAATCTACCGCGGTCTTAATCTGATGCAGATTTGACTAATTCGTCGTCCTAAATCGTTCACTCGCTCATTAAGAGCAAGAGACATAATAAATCTCAGTGCATTGAAAGTACCAGGATGTTAGAGGAAGCTACACTACACGCATTAAACAACGCTATTTTGAAAGGGCAGGTCGTACCGGTGATTGTCGAATCAGAAGCGACGACGACTTAGAATAAATGAAAGTAGCGTTAATGAAATTATTTATTATTCGAGAGTCAACAAAGCAAATAATAACTTATGAATAATTATATAGCCAAAAGCTGGTGAATTATTTTACAGAATCTTGAAGTGACGTGAGATGTTTGTTTGCCCCCCCCCCCAATTCCAACGTTTAAAGTGCAAAAGGTCCAGCACCAGAACCTTTGCCCGAACCGAGTGGCCTCCCCGGATGCGTAATCGGTTTTACAGCCGAACTGTCCGCGCTCGCCGGACTGCCTAACAGGCACGGGATGGTAGTGATTAATGCCAAGTCAGGCCGTGCCGTGTGCCCGCGTGGCCGTCGTGGTGCGAACAGACCCGGCTAATTGCCCTCAAAAAGCTCCTCGTGTTCAGCGCAGCCGAGGGTGACGGCGCTTAAAAGGTCTCGGGTTTTACACGTCTGGCCCAAAAGTGGATAAATCTATTAGCGCCGTGTCTGAGGCGCTAAAACTAGACAAGGTGACGACAGAGAGAATTTATTTTCGGAATGAAAAGGAAGTTTAATTCGGTTTCTTCTGCCTCGGAGGTGGGGGGGGAACAAAACACCTCATTTACACAGCTCGCATGAAGCTAATCAGTCGAGTCATGTTGTGATCATGCTTTTGGATGTTTCATGTTCCTTTTTTTAGGGCAGATTTATAGAATCGGAGAGGTGTGTGTGTGTTCGCGTTCGTGTTCGTGTGTGCACGTTTGTGTCATCACGTTTGTGTCATCCAAAGACAAGCGACTGGATCGGTTTGTAGATGCTAGCATAGTGATGTGGTGATACTGAAAGGAATAAAGGAGACAAACCGCTGACCTGTTCAGGTGTTTAGTGTATTCGCCATGTGTGATCTCCACTGTGGGACGCTGGCGAGACTAGATGATGGACAGACGATGTTTTGTCTGTTGAGAAAGTCACCTTGTTATATCTTTTCTTATATTCTTATTATTTTATCTCATGTTATCTTATATTCGTATATAAGAAATTATAGTGATATAACATGAGATAAGATATTATAATAATATGTAGAATGTCTTCATTGTGATCGGTGTGTGTATCTCAGCAAACAAAACCTCGTCCATCGATCATCAAGTCAATATATTATCTCATTATATTATATAAAATATCTTATCTTATTATAACTGTCTTGTTATATATTATCTGATGTTATGTTATTGTATTGTCTCGTTTTATTGTACTTGATCTATCGTTATTTTATCTCATTCGCATTTGAGAAGAAGCTGGCTCAGTATTCTGGGGGCTGATAAAAGGCGTCACGTGTTTGGGTTGAATTCTTTAAATCAGCTTTTGTTGGCACAATCTGTCGCGCGGGTCCGAACCCGAGTCGCCGCCTACCAGCTGTTCCGCACACAATAGGGTTCGAGCGTCTCATTGTGCCGGCCGACCCCGGCGTGCATTCCCCCACACGACCAAAACACACAGCAGGTGAAGAATCATTCGAGGCCGGGGTGTGTGTATCTCAAGAGACCCGTTATGTCCCTTAAATAATCTCTTTTGTTGTTGTTGTTTGAATAAAGAAAAAAGTCGTCCGATCTCAGACGAAACGCTTCTGGTGCGTCGTTCTCTGTCCGCGTCGCATCTGCTGCATTCGGCTGTTTTAATTGACGATCCTCGCATCTGTTTAAGCTTCTGTCGGCTCCACGGCGGATGTTTCGGCGTACAGATGTTTGCCTGAAGTGTAACAAACTTCCTCTTTTGATCCAGGAATCACTTCTGAGAGATCGAGTGTTAAGATCATCGTACTGATAAAGAAAAGCAACAACTCACAAACCCATGTGAAGTCATCACAACCATGATGATGATCAAAACAATAAAATGAACAGTGCAGATACACAATAACAATACTATAATTAACAGTGCAGGTACATAACAGTACAGTAAACAATGCTGCTACACAACGGTGTCATAAACAATGCTGCTACATAAAACAGTACAGTGAACAGTCCAGACACACAGTCCATGTATGATAAACATCTCTCTCTCTCTCTCTCTCTCTCTCTCTCTCTCTCTGTGTGTGTGTGTGTGTGTGTGTGTGTGTGTGTGTGTGTG